>OX422217.1:283414358-283609737 GCA_949130495.1 Sambucus nigra | reverse complement strand
AAAAATAATATCATGAAGAAGCAAGTTTCTGCAAAATATGTCTAACAACCTATGATCAAGTCAAAGATCATAAATCATAAAAAATCAAAGCATAAATACTAAAATGAATAGACTCCACCAAGGATATATGATACATAAAAATAAAATATAATGAAATATCATTTTATCATCCTAAAAACATCATCATTAAGAAAAGAACACTAAATATAAAGCATTGATATACAAAACAAAAATCACTCATAATGATGTGATATCCACAATCATAAACAACGTTCCCTAAAATATGAAATTCATATTATATAATACAGCAATGTAAACTAAGAAAATTAAAGAATATGAACAAGTAGGCGAATATGGAGATGTGCAACATATAAAAAATTGGGCACACATATAGAGATAACGACTAATTATCACAAATAATTCATGAATGAGTTAAATATCAATAAGAAGAGAGCACGTAAATTTCTAGAAAATTAACTCAAGAAACGGTTTTATAAGGAGATACAAGCATGTATGCAATAAGATGACAACTCCAAGACCCACTTTTGGATAATGAACAATATAAACATAATTACCCTACATACAAAAAGTTTCAGTTTTTGAAAATTTTCATAATCAAGAAAAGATTATATAAACGGATAATAATATGATGAGACTTATCAGCCAAGAACGTTATATCATATTATAATTTGTGAAAAACACAACAATGAACACCATTGAGAAAAAGTAATTATCTACAACAGATTAGTGGCGAGAAAATATGTCTTAAATTTTATTTGAAGAGAAAGGTATTAGATATGATATGGTTAGTTACAAGAGGATGAAGCCTCAAGATGGACATGTATCTAATGGAAGTTTTTTAATATAATGACAATTATATTTTGAACATGATTATTGAGTTTTTGTTGGAATGTGATGGTGAATGGACAAACTAAAATTATCTTATTTAGCCCCCCCGCCACATATATATAGGTACATGATGTGTCATTAGGCCAAACATGGTTTTCAATGATTTTTGGGCTTTCTATTTGGAAAATTGACAATGCTAGGGATCCACCAAGGATAATAATCAAATTGTCTTCCATATAGGATTATGAAAATACCATATCACACCCAGCGATATATTTTCTTCTCTAATTAATTATAATTAATTTCACTAAATAATTACAATTTCACTTCAATTTAATTATCTTAGAATTACTCTAATACTGAAGTCTTGTTTGTAAAGATGAATAACACACAATATGTTTTCCCATGTAAAGAATACAATACCCATTTGGTTAAATTCAATTTGGTGCTAACCGATTCTCACAGGCATATTTTGTATTCCTTAATATCAAAATTAAATTATTTTTTACTCTACTGGATTATAAAATTTACCAATCGAGTTTATAGATAGGATCAAAGTTATAAGTTTATCAAGGGGGTATCACAATCAAAGATATACCTATATGCAGATTACTCTGCAATGTGATCTCAAGCATATTAACACAATAATGAATGATCTGGTAGGGATTTGGATTGAATCTATCAATTTCTACCTATTACAATAAAAGAAATAATCATGTGGGCATTCCAATCGCTATACTACTTGAGATAAATAATCAATGCACCCTTTGAAAACTTTGTGATATTATGCAAGTGTAATCCAGTCAGCACCTAGACTTGAATGCTACATGCGGTCATGTTCAATACATTCCTAATGTATCAATATAATCCTCTTTGTACTATCAAACATTTATGAACCATCAGATGGGTTCATTTAGTCAAGATAAACTACTAATATTGTACATAGATTATTACTGAAAGGATGTCAATAACCTATCTAGGTTGTGAACGGTTCAATTGAAGTCTAATAAATTTTGATCTTTTGTAATCAAGCCAAACCCAATTCACCAGAATTCATACCCAGTCCAATTGAATGACATTCTTCTAATATATTTAAAATAAATATAAGTCATTCTCACAAACATGATTCTTATTTCAAAATTAACCTGATATGCCTTTATTGAAAAACAAATACCATAAACATTGATTTAATAATAAAATTCTAAAAAAACATAAAACCTTATTTTGGGAGAATTGAATTTTTTTCATGTTGGCAAATTCTGAACATTATTTTAGATTCTCAACACCCAATATGTTTTCAATCTAAAATAAACTTGAGCTAAACCTTAATTTTTTTATATGTGAAGAGAACTTCAGGAAAACTCATTATTCTTTCCTAATTTGTTGACCTATCAAAATTGTATTGATCGGTGTTTGGGTATATTTAATTATCATTTCAAAAACTAATTAATGCAATTATAACATAAGAGTGTTTTGATATTTTAATTACATTTAAAGAAATGACAAAAACATTTTTATATTGTAACTACTTACATAAAAGATTTTAAATTATGAGTAAGACTATAAAAAATACAATCTAAATTAACACTAGAAAAAAGAAGGAAAGCCTTTAAACTACAAGGTTGTAAATCTATTGTGACACGCAGCCTATTTTAACCACGGGTGATTAGTCCTTTACTAAAACAAATAGGAATCTCATATGTTTCATTCCTAGCGTCACTGTTGAAAGCTTATAAAATTACTTGTGACACTCCCCTAATAAAAAAAGGGTGATCCGACCTTTATTAAATTAAAACAGGGTTTATAAATTGGTTCATTTTCAGCATCACTGTCGAAAACTAAATTAATTACTAATCACCTATTAGTTAATTAAGTCGGTGCCAAAATTTTATCTTGCATTAAACAGATAAATAATAATATGCGAAAAAATTGAATTATAACATTCACACAATACTAGAGTCCAACACATCTAGAGTAAATAAATAAATAAAGTTTTGTCGAATAAACCATCAGTTGAAAATCCAAAACCAAAATAATAATCCAACTGATAAGAAAATCTGAATACAAATATGAAATCGTAATAATGAATGAATAATGTCTAACTGGGCCAACACGCCCAAATGAAATACTGAAATAGTGCTGAGAGGTCCTACACTAGGAATGTAGGAATGATGCGTCCAATCAAAACTCTACAAGCCTCTACATCACTGAAGCCATGCGTTCCTATAAAGAATCATCAGGTATGGCGTCCGTGTGGATGGACACCTAATAGGTTTTGAAAATATTTTAGAACAAGGGTAAAAATCCAAAATATTTTGAAAATATTTAGCAAGTATTTATCACAATTTAAAATCAGTTATTGATTACAAATATTAGGTTCACATACACTCTCTTGAGTTTCCTTACCTCTCAACTATAGGGCACGCCTAACGTTTCTACTTAGCCCACCTAGATATTCTAACCAAGCTAACTAGACTTAAGTATTTTTGAATATGAACACGTCTATGTTCCCGTACCTCTCATACAGTACTTCACCTGTTAGTTAACGTTTCTAGTACGTTGTAAGAGTTGAAATTACCATTTCACTTATTTCGTATTACTCAGTTAATTATGTTTCACTACTTAATTCAATCTGTATATTTACACTATCTAACTATTTACTGTCACACGTAAGTAGAATATTCACATTGGTACATATATATTTATTTCACCAATATATATATCATTACGGTGTCTCTCAAAAGGACCACCGAAAAACATGGGCATAATCTGCTATCAGTCTAAGTACCAGGTGACAACCCACTCAAAATAATAATGGGTGGCCAGCCCTATACTACATTAAATTAGGTATCTCAGATGGCCCAGTCTCAACATCAACTGACAATACTAATAATATAAGGCTAACTACCCAAAATCATTAAAAGTTGATGGTAAAAAATTTAAAACTTTTATTTAACAACAACAACAAAACCAATAATGCATCTTAACCAACAATACACATCTAACTATGATGAGTGATAAGTGCAAACTCCAATAATATGATGAGTACAAATACAATGTAAAAATAAAATCTCTACAAAGAAATACCTGAATATGCTATCGGGTAACAGACAATACAATAATCTGAGAAATGAAATATGAAAGTGTTAATCTACAACACTTGAATACTAACTCCATATACCACTGAATCGAAATCTAGATATACAAAGATAGGAATCGACTAAAACAAAATGCCGTGACAGTCCGCTATTGCCACAGCTCCGCGAATTCAGGATGGATGAACATCAATGGTGTCCTTGTGGAGGAACACCTAAAGTAATACAATATATACATGAAGGAGAAAATATAAATGGGTCAGAGCCTGAGTTGAAAAACATTTTATAGCAAGTGTATTAAAATGCATAATAATTATAAATGCATTATTACGTGATTAAGGTGGAATCGAACTCTCCATAATAATTCAACTCACCTCTCATCTAAAGCGCTCACTAAACGTATGCACGTGATCTCCAAATGGATGCCCGATTCTATTTAGGTAAGAGGATTCTAACTTAAACCCAAATGAAGTATTTAAGTGAAACCATCTAACCTATCTCCCAATCTACCTTTCATTCCTATAATCTATAAATTATATGCATTAACTTTAATGTAATAGTTATAGTTATATTTGTAATGTTCATCTGTTGAACCTATAAAGTTACATGATCCATCTCATAACCACATCATCACAATACATCAACATTCTCATTTACTAGAATATTACATTCTAGTGATGCCCTTATTTGGCATGTAAACAATATATATATATATATATATATATATATATATATATATATATATATATGTAATTATTATATATGAGTTATTAGCATCAAGAGTTAAGGACTAAACTCCTCCCGATTCTCAACGCGGCACTGCGTTTTGTGCGTGGGACGTCTCGTCGAGGTGAAATCCAAACAAGGAACCCCCCGTTACACTACTCCTGATCGTATTGATCCTCGAGGCTCATTATGCCCTCAATGCAAGATGCATGTAACCCAATTTATTATCCAAGTTTTAATTATTTAATATTCCCATTTCTCAATAGTATACAGCGTTTCATGCGTGGGACGTCTCGCCGAAGTGAAATCCAAACAAGGAACCCCCCCCCCCCCCCCCGTTACACTACTCCTCGCACTGTCGATTGTCGGGATAGGTGATGTATATATATATATATATATATAAGTATGAGCATTAAGGACTAACTTATCCACAATTTCCAACATTACACTGCGGTTCCTGCGTGGGACGTCTCGCCGAAGGGAAATCCAAACAAGGAACCCCCCCGATACACTAATCCTCGCAACGTCAGTCCTTGAGGTCCATTAGGTCCTCGATACCCAAGTACAAGCACAAGTAATAATAACCATCCAACCGAGCTATAACTTGAAGGACGCAGGCTCACATGCTATCATCTTCCAGCAGCCCATATAGGTAGCAAACTGGGGTCACCTGGTGGGGTTCCACGACACCCACCTCATGATCAAATCACGCATACGATGTCCCGGGAAGTGGTCATAGCTCCTAACCGGCAAGTGAGAGCGACACATACCCACGACCTCTCACCCCTAAAATAAATAAATGTATATAAACATGTCATTTTCTGACCACCATGGACGACTATGACTTGGGTAATATCCACACCCGGCTCATCTAGACAGAATGCTCACCCTCTACGCACGTAACTTCCCAATGATAGCAAGGAGAGGGTATGCTTAACATATATATACATCATCATATAAGGTATAAATACATACCAAATAATAAAGATACACCATTATATAAGGTATACTTGCAACATCATATTCATTTTCATTATACGCCCATTGGCGCAATTTGATTAACATCAATGTTTAGTATATTACTCTCAAGATATACTAATCGTCAATTCTCACACATCTTCCCCACTTATTATACACTATACTATTTCTCACTTGAAGCTCACATGTCATTTCTAATAATGAATTGTCTTTCAATTCTATTTAAGTTAAGGATATTCTTTTATCCTAATGCTCTTCAATTAGCATTTCTCATTGTGTGAGACATCTTCCAAATCAAACATCAATAAGGATATTTCTATATCCGTATGCACCTCAAATAGCATTCATAATTCTCCATCCATAATAGGGTTCAATTCATTTTATGAACCTTTCAAAGTTATCCTATTTGGGATTTGATCCTAAGATCTAAAGCCTCCAACTTATCTCATTCTTTCATATGATTATAATTATCATCTCCAAATCGAATCTCCAATCAAGGCGGGCTTCCCCACTTAGAACATACCAATATATCTAATCGGTATTCCTCAAATTTAGTCAATGTGACTCCAAAATTTCTTATAAGGGAAACTAGCTAAAAGTCTCCAAAACATACTCCAAATATCTCCTATAGAGATCCCTAATCGATAACCTCGAACAAAACGGGATAAAATCCTTTTTAGAAAAACAATCCCTCAAAAGCCCTGTTTCCGAATCGATTCGGCCCAATGAATCGATTCGTCCAGGAAGGCGAATCGATTCGGGTCATTAGACCTGGGATTCTGTCTCAGGTTAAATCGATTTGGCTGGAATGCAAATCGATTTTGTCACTCAGACCTGGGCACCTGTATATTTCCGAATCGATTCGGTAAGAGGCCGAATCGATCCGGCCCTTTAAGAACCTCGAAAATGGCTGCTTTTTGTAAGCCTAAAATACCCAAAATCCAATTTAATCGTTTTCTCTCCATATCTCTTCAACCCAATCACAAATATATCATCAATATTCATCCTAGAATACATATAAACTAATTTCTATCCTCAAATAAAAGATCTACACATCAAATCTAAGATTATACCCAAAAGTTAGGTTTTCTTAAACTAAACCTAAAACCCAAAATATCAATCCACAAATCATGCAATAAATGATACACAACAATTATTTAGCAATTTTAATCACTTGCCTCGGGTTCGTAGGGTCTGAATCCCCCTTGAGATCGCGTATTGGCCGAAAATCTCCACTTTCTCTCTCTTTTATCCTTCTTTCTCTTCTTCTTTCTTTCTTTCTTTCTTTTCTTTTTCTCTTTCTCTCTTTGGAGAAATGTCTCCCGTAGGCTTAATAAGACCTAAATCCCAAGATACACTTCTTTAAATGATAATACACACTTTAAATGACCCGGTAACTTTAATTCGAGTCAAATGGTCCTAATTTATTTCGGAACCTAAATAGACCCCAAGTACAGTCATTTTGACTTTCTCAACCCTTCCGGACACTATGGTACCCTCAGAATTGACATTCGACACTCTTTCTAACAACTGCAAATTTTGACCTCAATTGCCGATTTAATTATTTCTCCAATAAAATATTATTTATTTCTCCCAAAATAAATAAATCCCCGTCTCCAAGACCTCGGGTTGTTTCAAACTTCCCCACTTATAAAAATTTCGTCCTCGAAATTTTAGCTAAGCCTAATTCTCCAATGCTCAACTAGTTTTACTATACCCATACTCCCTAATTCTATCTCCAAACTTCTAACCTCCCACGACGAATTTATTTAATTTATTTAATTTTAAGTTGATTATGATTTATATAAAACCAATTTCCACAACAAGGGCGCCCATACACCCTTTATATTTGAGCTTTATGCTCACAATAATCATAATGAGGCTTTATTTGCCTCCAAAATTCCACAATTCCATAAATATAAATAATGATAACATTTTAATAGTTTAAAAATTTTGAATGGTCCAAAGAAATAACTCCTCTCAATTCCTGACATTCGCCACTTTCGTGCGGGGGACGTCTCACAAAAGTGAAATCTAAACAAGGAACCCTCCCAATACACTACTATGTGACGACATTGGGGATTGAGAGTTTGTTAAATCCAGACTAGAGTTTGTAAAATTTTAATTTTATGAAAATCATTTTGAAAGGACCTGAAGGCCGATAAAAGTTTTATTTTGAAAATAGTTTATTTTGAAAATGGTTTATATATTATAATATAATACAAAATGCCTTATGTCCAACACAAGGTCTTTTGAATCATCATATATATAACAATATGTAGCTCACAAAAATTATCATAATCATGAGCTAAAATTTTCCTGCGTCCCATTAATCCACAATCTCAACTTTCAAACATAAACAACATCTTACATCATTTCAATATATTGCCATTTATAAGGCACATCCATGACTGGAATACAAGAATTATAATATTCTATCATGACTATATAAAACGAAGTAGCTTTTATCATTACTAATTATCACCATTACCATTCTTACGTTTACCACAAGGTTTAAAGATCTTTTTGAGCGCCTTGCAACATCATCTATTCTTTTACAAAATAATAGAATAAGAGCCTATCTTGCTCACAATTCCCCTTAGGGTCATTACCTACATAATAGGGCTATAGTACTACCCTTTCACAAATATCTTACATACGATTTTCCCAAAACTCATTTTAGTAATTATCCTATTTATAAAGGAAAATTATCTTACATCATTCATCTTTAGTCCGATTGCCCTCCCTCATCAATGGGCTCCCAAACAAAGTCCCCCGGTCTAAAAGGACCTCGAATCTACTATAGGGGTTGCACTTCCCGGACTTCATCAAACCGTGGTCCTTTACCTCTTTTAGGACAATCTCTCTTTTTATGACCTATTTCTTTACGAAAGAAACACTTACCCAAAAATCCTTTCTGCCCACTTGCATTACTGGCACTCTCATCGCCAAACTTACTTGATGAACTTGAATATCCAAAGTTCTTACCCTCTTGCGAATGAAGACGATATTCATGACACTTTAGTAGTGCCACATTCACTACCTCAACGAAAGTCACTAACCTAGGACTCTCTAACAAATGTTGTCGGATTTTCCAATCTAATCCTCGAACAAACTTCGATATACGCTTCTCTTTCGTATTTACCTCATCAGGTACTAGCTTTGCCCATCTAAAAAAATCTTCCTCATATTCTGCCACTGTTCTATTACCCTGAAAAATCTTCATATTCCTAGTAGAGGAAAGAAAATACCTTCGATCAAAAAGTTCCCAAAATTCTTTTATAGGTAAAGTATCTCTCTGTTCAGATGTGGTGACAGACTCCTACCAATGGAGAGCTGCACCCGATCACCTAAAGGTGGCTAATAATTGTTTTTGCACCTCACTACAGTCAACCATACGAAGGTGCCTCTGTATACTATTCTTCCATTGACTTGCATCCATTGCATCAACTCCCTCGGCAAACTGGGGAGGATGCCCCTTACTAAAATCTTCCTTCACTCTCTCCCATAAAGACAATTCTGAATGGGGTGGGGCTGCTCGAGCGGCATATTGCTAAGCCATCATGGAAACGGCAGCAGTTACCGCTTGTGCCACAATATTGGCAACATCATCCGTAGTCATGTTCCTTTGAGGCTTTTGGGGATGCCCTTTGTTTGCCCTGACTGAACGACCTCCCTTCGGTGGCATCTGAAACAAGAACAATTGTATCAGAATGCCTTTCAAATATTTTTGATTCAGAGAAAGATATGGACATATGAATGTAACCATCCTAGTAATAAGGCTCCATATCAAGAATGCTTACGGAAGATCGTAATAACGCACACAGATCCTAAAGACACTAGAACCTGATGCTCTAATACCATCTATGACAACCCGCTCAAAATAATAATAAGTGGCTAGCCCTATACTATATTAAATCAGGTATCTCAGATGCCCCAGTCTCAACATCAACTGACAATACTAATAATATAAGGCTAACTACCCGAAATCATTAAAAGTGCATTGTAAAAAATTGAAAACGTTTATTTAACAACAATAACAAAACTAATAATGCAACTTAACCAACAATACACATCTAACTATGATGAGTGATAAGTGCAAACTCCAATAATATGATGAGTACTAATGCAATGTACAAATAAAATCTCTACAAAGAAATACCCGAATATGCTGTCGGGTAACAGACAATACAATAATCTGAGAAATGAAATATGAAAGTGTTAATCTACAACACTTGAATACTAACTCTATATACAACTGAATCCTAATCTAGTTATAAAAAGATAGGAATCGACTAAAACAAAATGCCGCGACAGTCCGCTATTGCCACAGCTCCGCGAATTCAGGATGGATGAAAATCAATGGCGTCCTTGCGGAGGAACACCTAAAGTAATACAATATATACATGGAGGAGAAAATATAAACGGGTCAGAGCCCGAGTTGATTTTTTTTATAGTAAGTGTATTAAAATGCATAATAATTATAAATGCATTATTACATGATTAAGGTGGAATCCAACTCTCCATAATAATTCAACTCACCTCTCACCTAAAGCGAAACGTATTCACGTGATCTCCAAATGGATGCCCGATTCTATTTAGGTAAGAGGATTCTAACTTAAACCCAAATGAAATATTTAAGTGAAACCATCTAACCTATCTCCCAATCTACCTTTTATTCCTATAACTATAAATTATATTGATTAAATTTAATGTAATAGTTATAGTTATCATTATAGTGTTCATTTGTTGAACATATAAAGTTACATGATCCATCTCATAACCAAATCATCATAATACATCAACATTCTCATTTGCTAGAATATTATATTCTAGTGATGCCCTTATCTGGCATGTAAACAATATATATATATGTAATTATTATATATGAGTTATTAGCATCAGGAGTTAAGGACTAATCTCCTTCCGATTCTCAACACGGCACTGCGTTTCGTGAGTGGGACATCTCGCCGAGGCGAAATCCAAATAAGGAACCCCCCGTTACACTACTCCTGACCGTATTGATCCTCGAGGCTCATTATGCCCTCAATGCAAGATGCATCTAACCCAATTTATTATCCAAATTTTAATTAATTAATATTCCTAATTCTCAATAGTACACGACGTTTCAGGCGTGGGACGTCTCACCGAAGCAAAATCCAAACAAGGAACCCCCCCGTTACACTACTCCTCGCACTGTCGATTGTCGGGATAGGTGATGTATATATATAGATAAGTATGAGCATTAAGGACTAACTTATCCCCAATTTCCAACATTACACTGCGGTTCATGAGTGGGACGTCTCGCCGAAGAGAAATCCAAACAAGGAACCACCCCAATACACTAATCCTCGCAATGTCAGTCCTTGAGGTCCATTAGGCCCTCGATACCCAAGTACAAGCACAAGCAATAATAACCATCCAACCGAGCTATAACTCGAAGGACGCAGGCTCACATGCTATCATCTTCTAGCAGCTCATATACGTAGCAAACTGGGGTCACCTGGTGGGGTTCCATGACACCCATCTCATGATCAACTCATGCATACGATGTGCCGGGAAGCGGCCATAGCTCCTAACCGGCAAGTGAGAGCGACACATACCCACGACCTCTCACCCCCAAAATAAATAAATATATATAAATATGTCATTTTCTAACCACCATTGATGACTATGACCTGGGGAATACCCACACCCGGCTCATCTAGCCAGAATGCTCACCCTCTACGCACGTAACTTCCCAATGATAGCAAGGAGGGGTATGCTTAACATGTATATACACCATCATATAAGGTATACATACATCCCACATAATAAAGATACACCATTATATAAGGTATACCTGCAACATCATATTCATTTTCATTATACACCCATTGGCGTAATTTGATTAACATCATTGTTTAGTATATTACTCTCTTGATATACTAATCGTCAATTCTCACACATCTTCCCCACTAAGTATACACTATACTATTTCTCACTTGAAGCTCACATGTTGCTTCTAATAATCAATTGTCTTTCAATTCTATTTAAGTTAAGGATATTCTTTTATCCTAATGCTCTTCAATTAGAATTTCTCATTGTGTGAGACATCTCCCTAATAAAACACCAATAAGGATATTTCTATATCCGTATGCACCTCAAATAGCATTCATAATTCTCCATCCATAATAGGGTTCAATGCATTTTATGAATTCTTTAAAGTTATCTTATTTGGGATTTGATCCTCAGATCCAAAGCCTCCAACTTATCTCATTCTTTCATATGATTATAATTATCATCTCCAAATCGAATCTTCAATCAAGGTGGGCTTCCCCACTTAGAACATACCAACATATCTAATCGATATTCCTCAAATTTAGTCAATGTGACTCCAAAATTTCTTATAAGGGAAACTCGCTAAAAGTCTCCAAAACATACTCCAAATGTCTCATATAGAGGTCCCCAATCGATAACCTCGAACAAAACGGGATAAAATTCTTTTTAGAAAAATAATCCCTCAAAAGCCCTGTTTCCGAATCGATTCGGGCCAATTCCAAATCGATTCGAACCAGTGAATCGATTTGGCCAGGAAGGAGAATCGATTCGGGTCATCAAACCTGGGATTTTGTCTCAGGAGAAATCGATTCAGCTGGAATCCGAATCGATTCGGTCACTCAGACCTGGGCACCTGTATATTTTCGAATCGATTCGGTAAGAGGCTGAATTGATACGGCCCTTCAGGAACCTCCAAAATGGTTACTTTTTGTAAGCCTATAATACCCAAAATCCATTTTAATCATTTTCTCTCCATATCTCTTCAACCCAATCACATATATATCATCAATATTCGTCCTAGAATACATATAAACTAATTTCTATCCTAAAATCAAAGATCTACACAACAAATCTAAGATTATACCCAAAAGTTAGGTTTTGTTAAACTAAACATAAAACCCAAAATATCAATCCACAAATCATGCAATAAATGATCCACAACAATTATTTAGCAAGTTTAATCACTTGCCTCGGGTTCGTAGGGTCTGAATCCACTTTGAGATCGTGTATTGGCCGAAAATCTCCACTTTCTCTCTCTTTTCTCCTTCTTTCTCTTCTTCTTTCTTTCTTTCTTTCTTTCTTTCTTTTCCTTTTCTCTTTCTCTCTTTGGAGAAATGTCTCCCGTAGGCTTAATAAGCCCTAAATCCCGAGATACACATCTTTAAATGATAATGCACGCTTTAAATGACCCGGTAACTTTAATTCGAGTCAAACGGTCCTAATTTATTTCGGAACCTAAATAGACCCCAAGTACAGTCATTTTGATTTTCTCGACCCTTCCCAACACTATGGTACCCTCAGAATCGACATTCGACACTCTTTCTAACAACTTCAAATTTTGACCTCAATTGCCAATTTAATTATTTCTCCAATAAAATATTATTTATTTCTCCCAAAATAAATAAATCCTTGTCTCCAAGACCTCAGGTTGTTACATACCACTCGTACTAAATAGGGACAAATGGCTTGGCATATCTCCTCAAACCTAAAATCAAATAATAAACAGTGGAGGCGAACATAGTTCTAAGCCTTTAGGATATGCACATACCAAACATACTCAAATGACATAATGGACACATTAATGCATGACACATAGTAAGTCGCTTTAAGTTCTATGTTCTGGGGCACAAATCCAGACCTAGAATTATTAAGGTGAGATCGCCCACTGTTCGGGAACCTCCGTGATAGCAGGAAATGTAGGCATGTTAACATATATCATCAATCATATAATAGGTACACACACAACTTATATATTCAGTAGGTATTCACAGAACCTAATTATGATCATTTGTATGTAGAATATATCTCTCTGATACTCACCGTAGATTCAATTTATGATTATTATCATTATTGCATTTAATTGAGTATTATTCTATACACTAATGGCCCTAGTTACTCCTCATTTATTTTAGTATCGAAGTCTTCCTTACCCTACTGGTCCATACCATAAGCTCACTCAAGCTTTCTCATAATTTCGTTCTCATTCTTCAGAGTTAATTATGTTATCGTTTAATCTCGTTTACTCATCGTCTTAATTCTCTCGAGAAGACTTAATCCATTAACCCTATCATGGCCTACTGCAATATAATAAATCCCTTATTATATTCTAACAATGTCCTAAAATTTTTCTCAACAATAATTTAGGAATTATAGGCTTAAAAGGGAAAATTTCATATTTTTTGGGCAACCAAATCGATTCACCTTGCCGAATTGATTCGCCTCGGGGTCGAATCTATTCTAAAAAATGTTGTATCATCTTCTTCCTTATACAAGTGCATTTTTCACCATTAACACCAACATAACTTACATGTTTATTCCCCAAACTTGAAACCAATTGTCCCTAACCATTTCTACATGAATTCGAATGATTTCTAACGTAAACACAACATCAAAACCTTATAATTTTCATTCAAGAATGTATTTAAACATCTAATCCTCAAAACCCTGGGTTTTATGTTCTTCCACCATTTTTCATCAAAAACCTAGATTTAATTCGTAGAGGTCATTACATAACATATTATTTCTAATCCTCCAAAGATATTAAGTCATTATAGATGAAATACCTACCCATAACATGTATAAAAATCATTATTTTCCTCAAAGAATCAAAATATAATGAAACCCTAACAACATGGGTATTATAACCTCAAAAAAATTGTAAATAAACACTTGCCTTTAATCAGTAGGGTCAGATTTCGTGGCTTGTAGTTGGGCTTGATTATTTTCCTCCTTCATCTTCCTTATAAAGATGTTTGTAGTGAAGAACACACTTTGGTTCTTCAAGAACTCTCCGAAAATCCCTAAGAATGGTATCTCCTTATTCTCTAAGGACTCCTCTTTGTTATTGGTGTTTCTAACCCTAGCCCCTTCTATCTAACATTCAATATAAGGCTACAAAATTCGTAGGTCTCTTTGCCCTATTTTACAAAATGACTAAAATGCCCCCATAGGGTGTCGATTTAGTCCAAAAATGTTCGAAATCAAAATAACACCCCCGAGTATACTATTCTATGTGACCTTGAAATCATCATCCGAGTCAATCTACACAATTATTTACTTTTGACCCCAAATTAGTCCACACGTAACTCCTAGTTGAGATAATTCCAATTATGCCAATATCACTCGCTATTATGCGTAATAATTTCCATATGCTATTTACTATTCACTTAGTAAATTAAATTCACAATATTAATCATTATCTCACTCGCAATTAATATATAGCAAGGACTTTATTACTTAATTCAATTAAATTACCTCTCTCGCGTAATTTAAAAAAAAATTAATTACTGAATTAATTAAATTCAAATACTAAGAAATACGAGGTGTTACATTACAAACCACATTGGTTAAATTAAGCCAGAGACAAATTTTATCTTCCATTAATATAAAAACATGCAAAAATTTAACACATTCACCAAACCATCCACACAATATAATAATCTGGACCAATCATATAATAAATAACAAAATAAATAATACCGAATAATCAATCAGTTCCCAAAAAAATCCAAATACATGTCTGAATAATAAATTAAGTCCACAAGGTCTAATAAATAAACTAAAGTACAAAATAGTATAAAGGAGCAACACGCCCAAGTGAAATATACTGAAATGAAACTCCTAATTTAGGAATGAATAACTGAATCATTTACATCAACTCCCGCAAGCCTCCACAAGTGCTGCAACTTCATATCCCTGGAAATTTTTATCAAGTTGGCGTCCCTATGGCTGTAAACCTAAATGGTTTTGAAAAATGGATTCGACATGGGTTAGAGCCCAAGAAAATTGTTTGAAAATATTTTTCATGTATTTAAGTCATAGTTTAAAAATAGAAATTAGATACACATATTAGTTCCACGTACACTCCCTTGAGTTCCTCACCTCTCATCTAATGTGCACTCCTAACACATCCTACCTATCTATGCTAACGATCCTGACTAGATAATGTATCTAACTAACCATAATAGGTCTAGATTCCACCATACCAAAAAGGCTAAAATGGCACCCTTCACAACGCCACCCTTGTCACGGTCAAAGACGGTGACAAAAACATGAATTTTTTGTTATAGTCTTTGACCATGACAATACCGTGATAACAATTGTCACAGACTTGTCACGATAAAAAACCGTGACAACTAAGGTTCTCACGGATGTGTCATGGTCAAGGACTTTGACACCCTTAAAAAGTTGTCATGGTATCTTATCGTGACACTTCCGTGACAATATTAAAATATAAATGCCCTAGACGCTTTCGTTTTCTTTCCCCCTTTTATTACTCTCTCTCTCTCTCTCTCTCACACACACACACACACACACACATCTCAATTGGCAAATTTCTCTCTCACTTTCATTTATGTATGTGTGTAGTGTGGTCAGTGTGTGTGTGTGTGTATTTTGGGATCACTATATGTTTTTTTTTTTTTGTGTGTGTGTGTGTGGGGGGGGGGGGGGGGGGGGGTTAGTCTTTGTGTTTAAAATTGAAATTGGAATTGGTATTTGAAATTGAAATTAAAATTAAAATTGAAATTGAAATTAAAAATTCAAATTGTTATTATAAATTGAAATTGAAATTAAAACTAGTATTTGGTATTTGATATTTGGTTTCTCTCTTACAGCAGCAACGACAACCTCCTTTCCTTTTCCTCACATATTTCAGCGACCCCCTTTTGTATATATATATAAACACACACACACATATACATATATAGAGATTGTTGAATTGTTGAAATGTTTGGGATTCTTCAATCTTTGTTGATTGGTGGATTTAAACATTTAGATGGCCATTGAGTTGGTTGCCCTTTAGACTATATTACCCGTTTTAGAGTCATTACCTCTGTAATGCGATCTCTTGAATTGTCCCTCTTGGACAGTTTGGTATGACATAATTTTTGTATAATAATATTCCTAGTGGCTTAAGCTTGTTACTTTTTGGAAAAGTTTTGCTACCGTCTCTTTATGTTCTCTAGGAAAATACTAGATGATGCAGTGTTAAGTGTTATTTCAATTAAGAAATTAAAAAAACACTTAGATTTGTGAATTTATGTCGTGTACTTGGAGAACTGTGGGGATATGCTGCCGAATTGTTCTCAAATGGAAATAATGTGGATGAGTTGTTAAGTACATTATAAAAATATACGGTCTTTAATGGGATATGAACACTCACACAATAGAGGAGATGAAGGAAATATGCAATCTTCAGTGTGTGTATTTTGAAATTAATATTTGTATATTGAAATTGGTATTCTGAAATTAAAATTTGTATATTGAAATTTGTAATTGGTATAAATTGATAGATTATGGTAATTGGTATAAATTTATTTATAGTGGTTTTACCTTTACAACTCTCTCTCTCTCTCTCTCTCTCTCTCTCTCTCTCTCGAGAGAGAGAGAGAGAGAGAGAGAGAGAGGAATGCCCATGCCTGAAGGCACGGAGAAAATTTTCAAAATATGTAATCATAAAACGGCAAAAAATTTCAAAGTATGCCACTGTACAATGGCAAAATTTCATTCCCCGACAAAACAAAGTGTAATTTTAAAGAAATTAGTCATAATATTCTTTGTTTATAGTACTGTCCACTCTGTTTAATAAATAAGAAATCGTCCATCATCATTCAAATAGTCTAAATTCATAGAATTTATCATAAAAGACAAAGTGGTGATTTAATCGTTATAAAAACACTACTTCTACGATTAAAAATCTCATTCAAACGCTTAATATTACATAAGCCCGGTGATTTGAATTCCTTGCGATGTGGATGGTGCCGGTGGTTGCTCCAAGCTCACCATAAATCCTAGCAGTGTTGTTACTTCTTATCACGGCTTAACTGTGAAAGAGTGATGCATTATCATTAGGTCCTTGTTTTGCTAAATGAGACTTATGAAGAGAGAGGTTAGTGTTTGAGTCGGGTGTTATTAAAAAAATTAGGTGTCATTAAAAAAATTGAGTTTCATGTAATAGTTTAAGATGGATAGCACTTTTCCTCGAACTCTTTAATTTTTTTATCAAAGATATGTCAACTTATGTCATGTATAAACGTCGATTAACAAAATCTCATATGTTCAATTTCTTTTTGAATAATTCAATTTCCAACTGTTATTATAAAGAGGAATGTAAAAAATGGTGTTAATAATATCATTTTAAAAAAAAAGAGAACTTATGGGATTACCCAATAATATTTTGTAGTTATATTTGATAAATTTTTATTAAAATTATGCTTGAGTTAATGCCTAATTTATCATAAAATTTGAAATATTGGTAAAGAACTAAATAATTAAAGCCATCCATTTCTATGTAATGGGAATTCGTAATAAAATATGTATGGATGAAGATACAACCAAAGTGGTAACAAATTCCTAAACCTCGCAACAGTACAGACTCACAAAATAACTAAAACAAATTATACAAAAAGATAAAAAAAAAAGAATTATACCCTTTTCAAAAACCTTTAATCAACTTCATGTATTTTTGTCACTGCAAAGTTCTTTCTATACCCACCTTCATAATAATTAAAAACATCCAGTTTACTTGAAAGTTTGTAGGAAAAAGATAAACTTCCAACTTCGCAATTAGCATGCACATGGTCAATTCATTTAGATAAAAAAATCCCACATTGTTAGTTGTATAACTGAGTATGTGATGTCAGTAAGCAAATGTCCCTACCTCAAATATGTGAGTAAACAATTGTCCATTAACTCAATTGAACACAATTTGGCTGTTAGACCAATATAATAAAGTCAATATTGTTTAAGCATCTCAAATAGTCAATATAACAAAGTCATGTGAAAATGACTTCTCTTTTGGTAGTAAACATGAATTTCTTGACAGGAGAACAAAAGAATCCCAAATTTAATAATCCTCCAAATCCACCATATTTTACCTGTAAAAAATTACATATAGCAATTTAGTACATATATTAATTTCCATGTTTATATGATGTAAAACTAATTCACTTAAAATGTCTAAATAAAATGAGCCAATTTGATTGAAGGATGTGGACAGTTAGAAGCTTACCCGGGAAACAGAAAGTGACACATGCATGCTTCAACAAATTATGTGTTTAAAGTTTTCTTCATCACATATAAGAAACCTGAGTATCACCCAAAGGAAAAACATTGCAATTTGATTACTATTTCAAAACATTGAAAAAATAAATGTCAATATAAATAATTGATTTCGGTAAAATTTAGTCCATAACTATACATCCCATGACTGCCATGAGTAAAAAACGATGTCAATATAACAAATCACCAATAACATAATGGTAGTATTATGTCAACATAAAATCCCAAGTGGACTATTATACCAAATCAATCAAGTGTACTGTTATACCAAATCAATCCCAAGTGGACTGTTATAACATAATGGTAGTATTAATATTAACCAAATAAGGCCCAAATCTTAAAATTTGTAAAATATAATTCATATAAAATGTTAATTTACGTTTCTATATCCGGATTATTTTTTTCCACTTAATCCATCAAAGAAAATAGATACATTTCTACATCAATCAACTCTCATCAACAAAGTGAGCATTAGTGGTAGGCAACTAACTGGTAAGAATTGACCAGTGGCATGGAGAGAAACAAATATTTTTACCTTTCCACTGGTAATAAAGAAGGTATAAATAGGGAGATCATTAGGGTGATCATCATGCGGTGAAAATCTCGACCTTTCCCCTGTTTTCAATAGAAATTTAGGATTAGTATAATCAGACAAAAAATGAAAGGAAAAAAAGAGGTAAACCAAAACACATTACGATGCAATCAACACAAATGGGATCATTCGACAAAATTATGCGACTTTGATAGAGAATGGGACAATGATAATAAGGACAAATAAATTTGAGCAAGCTTTTTTTCATAGCCTGAAATTACACAAAAATCCCACAAAAAACATTTAAAGCCTTTCGCCCCATTATATAAATAGTCCAGCCCCCGAACATGGCCAGTTGTTTATGGGATCAATGTCCCAACATAACATGATGTGGAGGGACTAAAAGAGAAGAAGGTTGAGACCCTAATGAGGATAGACTAAAAGCTTGAAAATCTCCAAAACTTATGAATTCTAAAAGCTCCAAAACAGGGCATGGTAATGGTTAAAAAATCCCAAGGCTTTTAAAAGAACTAAAGAATATCAACAACTCTAACAGAGGGTCAGTGTCTTAATGAAAGAAAAATAAGAATTGAAATGCGTCTAAGAAGAACCAAAATGTCCACCTTAAAATGGGCTAAACACTAAACAATATAAAAACGCACTACATGGCTCGATACTTGTCAATGGTTATGATAGGCAACATATATACGGATGATGATTACATTAATATGGAAAAAATAGAAAGTTACAAAAAATTAAATGTCAAATACAAAATGTGAGGAAAATGAGTAAGATGTAAAACTGTCGAATCCCATTGCGCGCCCCACCTCCTACCTGCTACCATTAACCCCTACCTTAAGCACATCCCATTGTGGATGGCCTAACAATGAGAGTTTAAACTATATCAGTTATTATTATAAAAAAGTGTAAATGAACAAACAAAAAATACATATAAAAAACACCATATCTCACTAACACCAAATCTGTAAAAACCCAACACTAAACACCACATACTTGACTGTGTACCTACATCACATACCTAAATATGATAATGAAAAGAAAGAGAATAAAAGAATAACATATATCTGACTCTGTAGGGAGAGATAAATAGCACCATTGAGAAGAGAAGAGGCAGTTGATATGCTTCAGCCACCAAAAATAAGCTGCAGTAGAGGCGAACCACCAAAAATAAAAAATCATCAAACATCAAACATTAAACATGATTCTAACACCTATTTTGGAACCACGAAATAAAAAAAATGGTCCAACAATAGTCAGCTTCTTCATCCTTACACCCGTATAGAGAACATGAGTCTTACACCTGTTTTGGAACCAAGAGACACAGAGAACCTAATATATTCAGTTTTTGTTAAGTAATAAAAATAAAAATAAACTATTTAGGGGAAAATATAAAATAGAGAATAGAGAATAAAAAATACAAAAAAATACAGAATACATGTGGTGCAAAAAATACAGGCTCAGATCTGTCGTTGAAAATTCAGACCCATACCATCAACACTTGAATTCCTCCATCACCGCCGTGGGAAAAATAGTGCAGAGAAGAAAATATAAACCCACACCATCAACACTTGAAGTCATCGATATGACACAGATCTGTCATGGGAAAAATTGGGTCAAAAGTTCAAAACTTGAATTCGAAAATGTTATCATTATAAAATGACTGGAAAACATCCATGAGCAAGTGAGGCAATGAGTTTCTTTGGATTATACGGAGAGAGAGAAATATTGGATACCTTGATTTGGGGAACATGTTTCAAATGCTGTGGAACAAAACCTTAAGCCCACACCATCAACCAAATGAAACCAAACGTTTAACCCACAACCACGCATTTCCTACTTCTCTCATCTGCGTTGCTTCCTGCAGGGCCAATGGTGATTTAGAGGATTAGAAACCCTAGAAATCCCACAAATCAAAAAATAGAGTGTAGAATATGGAGACCCAGATGAGAGAGAAGGAGTGTTTACGTGTGATAGTGGGCTAATTAGTTCCTCATGAAGCTCGTGTGGTGGTTTTAGAGATGATGCAGCTTTGAAATAGAGAGAAATGGGAGTTTCATGAAGCTCTTGTTATGGGCGACGGGTGGTTGAAAGATAATAAATGAAACCCTTTTCCTTATTTTGATAAATTACAAAACTAACCCTTGTATTTGAATTAAAGTAAAATCCCCAAGTGTAAAATGAGGGGGAAAATAAATTTTAATGGGATAATATTGTAATTGCACCTAGAGTAGAAAATGAATTGTGGTGAGGTATATAACATTATTGTGTATATGTTGATCTCATCCTCCATTTCTTGCCTAGGTGGCTTCATCCTCACCTCTAATTAAGTTATCCTCTTATGGAATAGTAACAAAACTTCTACTCCTTATTATATATATATATACACACACACACACACACACACACACACACACACACACACACACACACACACACACACACATTTGTGCTCATAAGTTGTAATAAAATACATGAATTCATGCATGCACTAAAAGGCAAGTGTTCGATAACAAGTAACGAGGGTGAAAAGGTAATAAGTAATTCTATAAAAGTTAATTTAGTGTAAATTCACACCCTCATTACTTGTTATATAACACTTGCGTTGGGGGGGGGGGGGGATTCATGCATGCATTTATTCTCATGTGAATGCATGACAAAAAAGGTACTGTAACATGATATAATGATTTTTATATTCTCATGTTCACTTCATAATTTATTAATTGGGGGATTTGAAAATTTAGTTGGACTTTGAGTTGGTTGGCCCAAGGCATTTCTAATAAATAATTGTTAATCTGGGTTCTTGAACTGTTGTTGACTTGTGGATTTGAACATTTAGATGACCATTAAATTGGTTGCCCCTATGCATTTATAATATTTTGCATTACTATTTGAATTATTGTTTGGGATTCTTGAATTGTTATTGACTAATGGATTTAAACATTTAAATGGCCATTTAGTTGGTTTTATCTAGGCATACCTAACATTTAGGGTTCTGATTCTACCGAATATAAATAAGATAGAAATGAAACATACTATAAATTTTAAAAGCTTTCTATTAAAAAATTAATAATGAGGAATGAAACATAACTATGTATCAATCATCACTATAAACATCACTAAATGAATATAATCTTGTTTTATACTAATCCATCAATATATGATTCTCACCCATAATAGGTGATTGTTTGTAGTAGTTGTGATGGGATATCCTCAGTACAAAATGGGGATTATTGGGGTCCATCATCGAGAATAAGATGGTATTTCTCGCTAGAGGCCTGGAATTTCTCAATTTTATCATCGTCCCGGGGTACAAGAACTGGAGGAAGGTTCCACGGGAGCTCATGATGGCCATCTGGGGGAACTATAGGTAGTTACTCACTTTATTTTTATTTTATATTTATATTTATCTTTAATTTTATTTTATAACTTAAATAAAACTAACACTTAATTTCTTTTGGCTTATTTTTGTATGACAAGAACAATTCGGCTTGCCCCCACATTTTCGCGACTCCATGTTAGAACAATTGAGAGATCAATACAACACGTGGAAGAAAAACATGCGGTCACGGTACTTTGGGTAGGATCGGGAGTCCATATTGAGGGTCAGTGGAAACTGTACCATCGAAGGAGCCAATCTCATTGACACGGTGGTAGCAGTTCATCAATAATGAGATCGAGGAATGGTAGTTGACATCTCGTAAATCGAGGGGGACAACTGAGAAAAAATGGTGGGTATGCACTACTCCGGGCGTACGTCTTATGCCAACGTGGAGCACATGATGTAAGTTTTTATTTTTCTTTAATTTTAGTTTTATGTTATTCTAATTTAGCATTGTCTTTTGTTACCTAATAATTCTGCATTATTGTATTTCAGGAGTCGGGGAGTGGCCTTGGGGGTAGGCCATACAGGCTCGATGCCTATGTGGAAATTCAAACAAAGATAGGTAAGGATAAAAAGGTGTTCCCGAGTGTGGAAGACACAACTGTACATTATAAAAATATCTTACAATTGTTTTATTTTTTTACTTACGTTATAATTTTTTTTATTAACTTAACTAATCATGTACTTTTTTTCGTTTCAACCAAAGCTTAAGGAAGTGCATGACAAGCAGTCTGATGCCGACAAGGCATCTTTTGCTACAGACACACTAAGCCATGTTCATAGGGTGGATTACAAGGGGATGACTAGGAGGTGATCTCTCGGGTGGGGAAGTCGAAGCTCACTGGGATTGAGACGAGCAACATCAGGTTGACCCATAAGATGGACACCCATAGCAATAAGTTAGAAATATTGGAGGCGACAGTCCTCGATATGTTCGAGTTCATGAACTATGAGTTGGTGCCCCCTCATGCAATGGCAAGGGGAAGAGGAAGGAGGTAGAGAGGTTGCCACTTCTCCATCTCTCTCACCCTAATCGTCGCCTGCATATGATCCATTTTCCATCAAGACGCCCATCGAACGACCTATGTACACAATTAGTTGGTGGAGGGTGTATCTTATAGATATCTTTGGTGGAAGAATGATAACTAGGGGGTTGAGGTACCCGAACACACACTTGGGTAGTGTGGTTCACGTACGTTCCATGCAAGATATATAGGCAAAGTTTCTCATCATTTATATTGTCCTCGAAAGAGAGAATGCACCTTTGTGGTTGGAACAACAATGCAACGTTTGACGGATTGATTTTTTTTTCAATTCATATGTAGTGTGGCCTACCTTCCTCCTCCGAGATGTTAAATACCCTTGTCCGTGACATTATTTGTATTTATTTGTTTTAGATATTGAATATTGGATATTATTTGTATTTTTTTATTTAGTTAAGGATATTTGTTGCTTTGTTATGGTTATGGATATTTGTATTTATTTGATTTGGTTATTGAATATTGAATGTTTCTTGGTACATATTCTATTTGGTACGTGAATATTTATTTCAATTCCATTATGCCCCAAATGTACTAGCCTTAATTCTCCCCTTTTGGCTAAGCCTAAACTCTATAATAGACCTATTGAAATTCACTATGTCCCTCACTATAGTTTAAGAATGATTCAAAAGTATCTTAATTAATTATTCATAAACAAAATAAATGGGGCAAATCTAGGTAACCGAATAGATTCGGTGAAGAGTCCGAATTGGTTGGCCTATCGAATCGATTTTCTCTTTGAGCCCAATCGGTTTAAAATGCTACAGGTCATCTTCTCAATTATATTGTTTCATTTTTCACTATTTTAATTCATTGTAACCTTCATGTATTACCACCAACCTCCAGTATGTTCCAACCTAACATCAAATAAAGGTATATAAATAATTGCTAGCATTCATAACGAATTAAATCCATATAAATTCTACTCAAGAACGAATTAAAACCCAGATTTCTACCAAAACCCTAGTTTGCGTGTTATTCATTCATAATCAATCAATTAAATAATTTTCTCCCATAATAATTATCACATATATTCCTATTTCGTGTCCTATACATATGTGGATTCATTCTATATGCAATCCCATCCCAAACCATAAGTTGTATTCACTTTAATCACAAGAACATAATGGAAATTATGAAATTATAACCCTACACTTCATGGGTATTATAACATTTTTTAAAAAATTACAAGATAAACACTTGCCTTTACAGTAGTAGGTCTGATTTCGTGTTGTGTGTGATGAGGATGACTTCCATTCCTTTCGATCACAATTCTTGAAACTTTGGGGCAAAGAAAAGGTGTGACAAAGCTTATGTTCTTCTCATCTTTCTCTCCTATGTCCTCTCCTCTCTCAAGATTGTCTTAATCCTAGACTCTAACTCCAATGGGCTAATATAAAACTTATAAATTCATAGCTCGTCCAACCCTAGTCTCCCAAATGATCAAAACGCCCTCATATTTATAACACCCCGTATTTTTAAAGAATTAAAAATGAATTAACTTGGTTAAAATCAAAATTACATGTGTGACATAATTTAATAGAAATATGATGGGTTGACTAAATTATTAATCGAATAGAAATGATTAATGATTATTGAATAAAGTTACTAAGTGAATAGTAATTATAAAACTTATGTCACAACCAGTGATAGTGACGTGATAGTATAATATCGCAACTGGATGTTGTGAGTACACTAAATATGGTAGAGATAGAAAATAAATTATGAGTCACTAGAATGATGATTTTGAGGTTGTGATTGAGTTTAGAAGGGTCAAAATAGTCAAAATAGCATACTCGAGTATGTAGTTGGCGTCCCCGGGATAGTTTTAGACGTATTTGACAACCCAAGAGGGCATCTTAGTAATTTTATAACCTAGGGTTAAGGAAATTTCGAGATTTATAGTATTATAAATAGTTTTGGTGATGGGAAGCAAGGGTAAAGAGATTAGGAAACACGTGGAGTCTAGTAGAGATAAAATGAAGAGTTTCTTAGAGCTCAAGGAAGGGTTTTGGGAGAATTCGAGCTCAATTTAGCACCACACCCACTATTGGAGGAACGATCATAAGAGAAGCTTCATCAAAGAGGATCAAATAAAACCACTTCAATATAAGGCAAGTATTTGTCTTGCAATTATTATTGGTTGATATTATGGACAATTCATGTTATACATATAATTTAATTAAAAAAATAGAATTTAGAATAGAATTTGATGCAATATGAATCCAATTATATGGGGATAATAAAAATCCAGAATTTTGGGAGTTGAATCATGGATTAAATCTGGGTTTTTGTGAATTTATTTGAAGAACAAAAAATTATAGAATTTATGCTCATGGGGTGTTAACTCTGATTATAGGATGAAATTACATTGATCTTATTCATGATTTACATTAGAAATAATCCCTAGAAATATCTCTGATGTTTAATTATGTTAATTTAGAGATTGGGATGTTCATATGAATGTTTGTGGATTTGGATAGTGTATAAATTCGTAACATCTATGAAAAGAAGAAGGACCTACTACATTTTGAATTGATTCGGTCCAAGGGAGAATAGATTCGGTAAGGCGACTCGATTAAGCCATTAGGTGAATCAATTCGGTTTGCCGACAATTGAAAATTTCTCCTTTTAAACCTAGAAATTATGGATAATTCATGAGAAAACTTTTAAGACATTTTTAAATTATGGAGAGAAAGGTAAAAATGTCAAAAGACCTACAAAAAGGATTAGGTTTATAGAATTTGAGATGAGTTAAGAGTTAGGATAATTGACAAAATTTCCATAATTGATAAATAGAAAAAAATTCGAAAGGATTACGTAAGAATAAGAGAACTTACGATATGATGGGAATAAGTAAGGATTTCATAACGGGTGATTCAGATTGCTAAAATGAGTGGTCCTCGAAATTTCACGAATTAGATGATTAATTGAAATTTATAGTACTTCGAATATACAAGTGATATATATACTACGTACGAATTAATGAAATAGGTTTGTTTCTATACCTATAGAATAATATATAAAAAGGTTGTGAGAATACCTATT
The DNA here is from genome assembly GCA_949130495.1 of Sambucus nigra. Classification (NCBI taxonomy): domain Eukaryota; kingdom Viridiplantae; phylum Streptophyta; class Magnoliopsida; order Dipsacales; family Adoxaceae; genus Sambucus; species Sambucus nigra. The sequence goes on along the minus strand of OX422217.1, from coordinate 283,582,965 downwards.
TATATGATTTGATTATGTGAGTGAAAATACCTACACTGCCTACTATCAAGAGGTATACATGCAGAGGGCAATCCCACCTTGACGATTCTAGTGAGGTTTGGATTAGCACCCCAGAGCATGGAACTTAGGGCGGTCCACTATGTGTTATGTATTGGTAGGATTGGTAGGTCATTTAGACACATTAGGTATGTGCGTTGCAACACCCTGTAATTTCAAGGACCTTTAATTTAATTACTTTTGAGCGAAAAATAATTTATTTTATTGGGAGAAATTAAATTCATGATTTGGAGAATTTTTAAATTAAAGGATCTATTAAATTTGGCGAATTAAAATTTAATTATTTTGATTTTTTTTTCTTTTGTGTCACATTTTTTAGGGAAGAAATTAGAGAATGTTATAAATTAATTCGGATGGAAATTCTAAGTGAACGGTTGAGTCCGAATGGGTCTAAATAGTTGGAAAAGAGTACCTAGGGGTATTAAATGGATCTCGGGGTATATTTAGCCACATTTAAGCCCACATAACCAAAAAATTGGATTGAGTTATTAAACCCTAAAAGTGAGGGTGTGGCAGCCATAACACATTTTAGAAGACCCAATTGAGAAAGAGAGAAAAGTGGGTGCAATTGGAGAAACCATGAGAGCCAAAATCAATAACAATGGTGTGTGTTCTTCATAAAAATAATCATCATCTATACTAACCGATTCAGACCCTACGAACCCTAAGACAAGTGGTTAGACTTGCTTGTAAATTAATTGTAGTCTTCAATATATATCAAAGTGAGTGTGATGAACACAAGTGAATTTGGGGTTGGTTTTGATATTTAAATTGGGTTTTAAATAATTTAGGTCTATGAACTGTAAAGAATTGAGGGATTTGATTAACTAACCGTCGATTGATGTGGGTGACTTATTTAAGATTGGGGATCTTGAAAAGTTAGGTTTGGTATTTACTATTAAGAATTTAAGTGAAGAATTCTGGGCAGATAGTTTTAACATAGGTCATCAATGGCGGTCTGGAACTGATCGAAGGGGAGATAGAGGAGACCAAAGGCTGTTTGAATGACTTGGGCTTTGTTCATGCAAGATCTATGGTCATTAGAACCAGATACAGTCTGGTTCAAACGATGTGTTAAAACCGGCCAGTTGTTCTCACTTCTACGGTGGAGCCTGGGGCTGTTTTATGGGATTTCTATAGTTGAGGTCTTAGTCTCCTTTTCTTAAAGGTGGAGCTTGGGACTATTTTAGGGAAATTTCTATGGTTGAGGTTTAAGTCCCCTTTTGGTTGGCAGTCCGAGTGTAATTTCCTATGGTGACGAGACGGTAAAAAGGGTAACTCGGAGATGTTATGTTTAGAAGATAAAAAGTGAGAACGTTATATTAATAATTATGTAAAATTTATTAAAGGGTATATGGGATGATAAATTATGAATATTTTATTTTTGGGCCAAGTGAGCGAGTTCGGGTATATCGATTGAGTGACGCCGAGATATAAAAATTAATGCGCGATTGATTCAATTGAGTCGGGATATTGACTCGGGTGAAATTCGGACTAGTTCTACGAGTGTTTAGGCACGAATTTCGTCGCATTAATTTATTATAGGGATATATAATAAATTATGGAATATTACAAAAAAAAGGGTTGGTAACCTTAAAATGTGGTATTTGAGTAATAAGTTAACCAAGATGAGATTTCGGGCTGAAGGAGCAAGTCCGGGTAATTTAGTTAGGTGACATAACTTAAGTAATAAATGAATAAGTGTGGGAATTATTTAAATATCAAGTCGATATACAGACTTGGGATCGTTAGGCTAGTGTTATGGTAATTGTGCACGGGTAGCCTAGATTTAATTAAATATATATGTGCGATTATGTGTAGTGTATATATATATATATATATATATATATATATATATATATATATGTGTGTGTGTGTGTGTGTGTGACTTATAAATATTTGTGTGAATCATATTTATAGGAATACATACCCCTCTAGTGCTATCATGGGAGGTTGCACGATGTGGGTGAATCACTTGGCTAGAGGATCAGGGTGAGTATAGTCCCTAGGTCATAGCGTTTGTATTGCTAGGGGTGAGATGTATTGGGTATGAGTTGGTCTCATTTTCGGGGGGAACTACGACCGCCTCCACTACGTTTATTTTGTGTTACTGATTCGGGGAGCTAACCGTGCTAGGAGGTCCAAGTGGATGAGTATACCTGGAAATGATAGATTTTTAGAGAAAATCCGGTGAGTGCCTGCTTGGAAGGATGGTTATATATTTATGGTATATGTGTGAATGTCGTAATATCATGATACGTATATATGATGTAGATAATTATATAGGGGTAAACTACCTGATATGAATTGTATTTATATATCATATAACTCGTGAGAATGTTATATGGTCAAAAATGAGAAACGCTTAATTAAGTTAATGTGATAAATACCTTATAAGTTGTATATTAAACATACTTGGGCCAGAGTAATACGACAGGAAGGATATCATCGAGAACTAGTCATAGGGTAGGTGACTTGGTGGGTAATATAGAAAGGAATTATGTTTTCACAATAGTTGAGTGATGCGTTGGTCCTCAAAGGAGTGCGACACTATCTTAAATATGAAGAGCATTCCTGCATTTTAATTTACTACAATTTAATTCACTTGCTAAATATTTTCAAAACGTTTTGTGTTCTAACCCTTTCTATAAAATATTTTGAAAACCTTTTAGGTGTCCAGACACAGGGATGCCAGAATTGTTCTACTCCAGGGTTACGCAGCTGCGGCATATGTGTATATTTCAAGACTTTGACTTAGCCGCTTCAGTCATTTCATTCTTAGAGTAGGATGCAGTCAGTATTTCATTTGGGCATGTCGCCTAGTTATTTCTTTTGTTTGAGTCAGTTGATGTAATTATTCATTTATGCTTGCGGTTTATATTTTTGCATTTGGTTTGTAGCCAGTGGTTTTCTCTACAAGGATTATAATTACTGATTTCCTTTATTGTTTAACTCAGTGTTTTCTGTAAATGGGTTATTATATATTTTCTTCCTCGTGTTGTTAATAGTGTTTAATTAACAAGATAAAATCTGACACTATTTCTTTTGAATACTAGGTGGTTGATAAGTTTTAAAAAGGTTTTTGACAATGATACTAAGAATGAACCGATGAGATTCCTATTTAATCTGATATAGGACTGATCACCCGGTATTTTATTAGGCGGGGAGTCACAGATGGTATCAGAGCATCAACTTTTAGTTTCTTTAGGATCTGTGCGGCTTTTCACATTTCAATGTAGCATTTTTTTATATAAAGCCTTATTATAGTATTGTTGCATTCCTTTATGTATGTGTCTTATGTTCTTTTACCACTATTTATACATTTGATGTGATTCATATACGATTTTGATTGAGCGTGGAAGATCGAATATTATAGAATGACAATGTAGGACGTTAAAAGGATTACATGAGGGAGGGCTCAATAGAATCCATAAAGTATTATGGAAATAATCAAACGGTTGGAGTCACCATATGATTCGAACAATTAAGTATGAGTAACCTCGGGAAGGACGATGGTGCAAGCTAAAACCCCAAGTGTAGACGGCAAGGGGTAAGAGTCGAAGAATATTTTTTTTCAAAAGAAAAATCCGCTAGAATTCGAGGGAGGTGTGAAAAGGTGATTCACCCATGGATGGAGAAAATCCAATTGGGATCACATGTGGGGGAGTGTAGTGACACTCAAGTCAAAATTTTGCGCAAGGATGTTTGCTCTTAGAAGCAGTATGAGGTTATGGGAGTGAGTCACCACATTAATGAGGAGATACCATGAATAACAAGGAATTTGGTGTGCAGAGTATTACGAATCCTCTCACTAACGTTTAAATAGATAGGCAAGGGAGATTTAAGTAATTTTCTAAAAAGGGATGGATAGTTTTCAGAGGTGGAGGAACGTTAACAAAATTCACAAATGTCATAATCGATGAGAGGGATATGAATAATCAAATAGGGTTATAAGTTGATAATATACCATGGGTAGAAAAGACAAGTGCGGAAAGGAGAGCCGGCTAGGATGACTGGTGTCGTTGTTGTCAAGGTTGTACATTTACAATTTGTATCAATGCTATCGTGAGAAGGGATCTAAGGGAGTTATAAAATCTATTAGAAGAATATATTAAATTTTCTAGTTCTAGTGCGACACCTGGGGAAGGGATACCTAGTAAAGGACCCAGATTAATGATCGAGGTCAATGGAATTCTTACCAAGTGATAGTGGCATCTATGAGGACCGTTAAGGCCATCAACAAGTCTAATGGGACTAGCAGATCCAAAAGGGATATTAGGGGTAGCAATCAGGGTCAAAATTACCAGTTCTACGATAAGGATAAACCCAACATGGCCGGTGGGGACATAGAAAGGGAACGACACAGAGAGGTGTATTATGTTTAAAAGAGTAGAAACACAAGGGTGGATCTTGTTCACAGTGAGTCAGGGGAGATAAGCAGTTAATCGAGCTGGGGCAACAGTTAGAGAAGTTTTTGGTTTGATTCGGACGATAGTGTTATGTCCAGGAACCATCTAAACTACAAGCGTTATTGGCAATAGAAAGCATGAGTATTATTCTGAGATGATTGGGGTGTATTTTGTGTGACGCAAGTGGGTCATAGTAATGCATTAGTACTAGATTTGTGTGAGCAACGAGTTTAGTAGAGGTGTTGTTAATATCACTAGTATGTGTATAATTTTTCATGGAGTAGTGGGCGTTCTTCAGTTCCACCTGTGAAGGAACGGGTGGGTAAACTGAGATGATATATATTTTTCAAAGGATTAGCTCATTTGAGAGGTGATATTCAAGGTGTGGTTTTATCTTGGATACGGATGGGTTCGCTAGGGTGGGCGATTATAGCAAGGCTATCATATGCGTTGTTCCCGGGGCATTATTTATATTTTTGTGATGCCTCACCTGAAATAGGGTCGAGTTCGCAGCAATATTTTATAAAGAAGACTCAAGAGTGTACCGTTGTCTAGTTATATTGGATTTCAGTGCCTAGGGACTTTTATTGATGAGATTCAGGGTATATCAGGTTGTCGTGAAGTGGATATATTTAGTTCATTAGTAATATTTAGCGCTAAGGGCTTAGTGATAGTGCGAGCGCAGTAATATATCACTCCTTTAGAGACACGGGAGTCCATGATTAGACTTGTGAGTATAGGGACATGGTCTGAGTGTCTCGGGTATATGCTTTGGGTTCTATAAAAATTGAGGACCGACAATGTTGAGGACTATTATGTGGGGAAAAGCTCTTTTGGAATTTGCTGTGAGGTGTTATATGCATAAGCCTTAATAAAAATGTTGAAACTGTGAAGACGTCATTGGATTCTGGGTCATCAGATTGAATCATAGTTAGTGAAGGTGTGGAGAAAATACGTTGAGCGTGGGTATATTTGGAGTGACATTGGGCGCATCATAACTTAAGATTATTATCACTAGGATGCACGAGTGAGATGGATATTAGTGGTTGTGTTATATATATATATATAAGTATTGTGGGATAGCGGAGTTCTTTGGTGTTCACCACGAGAGAATGGGGGTTAGACTAAGAGGATGGTGGAATTATACAAGAGAGTTATACTTTCGAGAATTATGGAAGTAGGGTGGATGATTTTTCAAGTTCCAACTGGTAAGCTATAGTGGGTAGCTATAGTAAGACTGAGTGTTCGTAGTATTAGGGTATGAATGATCTTTTCTAGGTTTCACCTGAGATAGGGTCTAGCGTATATGTACAGGTATGTATGTTAAAGTGTGTTTCACATTAAAATGTTAATATTGTTAATTGGAATTTTGGGAAGTAGGGACGTTATTGAGGTGATTCAGGTTGGGTTGACTTATTATGTAGCGGGGAGATATAGCTCGGGATTTATTTTTGCCCAAGGAAACTAGTGATAGTAAGGGTGCGGTATTTCATGTTGTCTTTTGTAGCATAAAGGGTGGATATGTATAACTTTATGTTGAGAGATGGATATTTGAGGGTTCCTTGTTTGGATGTCGCTTTACGAGATGCCCCACTCATGAAACTTAGCGCAATGTTGGAAGTGGGGATAAGTTTGGTCATTGGTACATAGGTTTTTTTTCCTTGGTTTATACATACATATGTGGACTGTGAGATCAAAATGATAGTACGATGTAGATCTGGTAAAAGTCGGGTGTTATTTTGTGCGGTTAAGCACGGCTAGAGGGTGTATGGGTGCTCTGGTTAACTATATTCGCTCAGGAAATGGGTATATCAATGCTAAGTGTAAGTGATAAGGGATCTAGTCGAAGCCGGGGAGTACTAGTCCTATCTGAATTTCAAGGATGAAATTTCATTGTAAGGGGGAAAGTATGTAACACCCTGTAAACTCCAAGACCGTTAATTTAATTATTTTCAGGAGAAAATGAATTTTTTTTATTGGGAGAAATTAAATTCATGATTTGGAGAATATTTAAATTAAAGGGTCTATTTAATTTAGCGAATTGTATTTTAATTATTTTGATTTTTTTTCTTTTGTGTCGCATTTTTAGGGAAAAAATTGGAGAAAATAAATTAATTCATATTGTAATTCTGAGCGCACGATTGAGTCCGAATGGGTAGAAATAGTTGTAAAAGAGTACCCAAGGGTATTAAATGAGTATCAGGGTATTTTTAGGCACATTTAAACCCACATAAGAGTGTTTGGGACCTTTTTATAGAGCCCACAAGCCTAAAAATGGGATTGAGATATTAAACCCTAAAACTGAGAGGGTGTGGCATCCATAACAAATTTTAGAAAATCCAATTAAGAGAGAGAAAAGTGGGTACAATTGGAGAAACCATGGTAGCCAAAATCAAGAAAAAGGTGTGTGTTCTTCATAAAAAATAATCGTCATCTATACCAACAAATTTGCACCCTTCGAACCCTAAGGCAAGTGCTTAAACATGCTTTTAAATTAATTGCAGTCTTCAATTCATATTATAGTGGGTGTGATGAACACAAACAAATTTGGGGTTGGTTTTGATATTTAAATTGGGTTTTAAATAATTAAAGATTCTGAACTGTAAAGAATTGAGGTATTTGATTAATCAACCTTAGATTAATGTGGGTGACTTATTTAAGATTGGGGATCTTAAAAAGTTAGGTTCGATATTTAGCGTTAATAATTTAAGTGAAGATTTTTGCGTAGATAGTTTTAACAGGGTTCATCAATGGCGGTTTGGAATCGATCCAAGGAGAGAAAATGGAAACCCAAGGTCGTTTGAATAACCCGGGCTTCGTTCACGCGAGATGGATGGTCGTTTGAATGACATACGTGTAATAAAGCATATTTTTGAAAGATTTTATTTTAATTATGGGATTAATTAATTTAATAGAGAAACTTTATAATTAATTCGGATTTGAGTAAACATTTACTAGAGTGATGAGACTTAGTATTTATTGGTGAGAATTATGCCGAAGATTACTTAGTGAGTAAAGAAATATATATAATGAGAATATTATATAATTGTCATGTGTGAAAAATTACGACAATTAAAGTACACTTAGTTGTGATGCGCGTGTGAGTCGTATCGGGGCTGAAATGAGAAATTAAAATGTAATTTTATTTTTAGTTATTCGAATGGATGTTTTGAGTACGTCAGTGTGTCTGAAAGGATTGAGATAGTCAGAAGTCTACTCGGGGGTTTCGTTTGGAGTCCGGGGCAACTTTAGGCCAACCCGACACCCCAGAGGGGTATTTTTATCATTTGAAAAATTAGGATTAATTAATGGACATAAATTGGAGAAATATATCTACATGTACGTGGGAGAGTTAGGGTTGTCCAAGAGGAAGAAGGAGAAAGAGCTTCTAACGATGATATATTTCTAGGAACCTCTTCTCCTTCTTCCTCTTGGACTATGCAACGAGAATTCAGAGTAGATTCATTTGAAGTTTCGTTCGAACGAGCTACTAACAAAAATTTGTTCCTTAATTCATTCGAAGTTTTGTTCAAACGAGATTTCCCCCAACTTCCAACAATATTTCCGAAGTTCAAATTTCTGCCCGGAAAAGTGAATACTTATAAAGTTGATTCGAGTGAGAGAGAATGACCTACGCTATCCTCGAGTGACTTCATTACATATTCTAGTGGCGAGATGATTTTGTAACTACTAATGGAATATGTTGGAATAAGAAAGCCTTATGGAATATATATGATAGAGATATTAATCGTACAGATAAAGTAATGCGAGTATTTGAGATAATAATACTACGTATAAATTCGGGGACTTGGGTTGAGTGAATACGTAATGATTATTATAGGTTATGTATGTACCTATTGATTGAATTATTGTGTGTATAACATACCTACACTTCTTGCTATTGGGTGGACGTTGCGCATTGTGGACGATCATATCTTGAGGAGCCTTGGGGGTGGGTTGATTCATACCACTAGAACATATAACCTAGGTACGGGCTATCTGTGAGAACAACAGTGTTGACGATCATATGGGTGAGTAGGTATGGGCGTAACTCATGGCTTGGAACTATGTTTGCCTCCAATATGTTTGTTTGTTTTTATGGTTCATGATAGATTGAACCTATAGTCCTTCATGCAATGATCGATGCACCGGGACATGATAGCAAAGTATGCATTGCACAAAGGCGGCCTTAACCTAGGGTTGCTATAATTGTATATATATAGAGAGAGATAAATATATGTATAACTATTACGTATTCTACTGTGCGTGTTTATTAGATATGCAATTTACGATATTTAAAAATATTTCTAGTAAGAAAAAGGAAAACCTATGAGAATAATGATTATGTATGCGAATAACTATCCTTAAACATATGGTAATACGGGATACGGGTGGTATGAGTAAACGCATGAGATCATTAGTATGGTAATAATCATCTTATGGCTAGTTAGGCAGGGTAGCATAACTAGGATGAATTAAGTATACATGTTAGGTGTGAACATTAGATGAGAGGTGAGTATCTCAAGTGAGAGTACGAGAATCAAACATGCACACTATATGTGCTATTGTTTTCATTTAAGCACTTGCTGATTTTTAAAATGTTTTCAACTTGGGCTCGAACCCATTTATTGCAAATATCTTTTCTTTTGTCAAATTATTTAGGTTCCCAGTCACAGGGACACCAAGTATAGGAGTTCCATTCATTTGACGATCTGTAGCAGCTGTGGAAGTTACAGGACTTGGTAGTATACACCTCCATGACTTTTGTTTCTTCATCTTGATTTATTTACTTCAGTTAGGGCATATCTCCCCTTTTACTTATTCAGATAGTTATATAGGAGTTCCATTCATTTGACGATCTGTAGCAGCTGTGGAAGTTACAGGACTTGGTAGTATACACCTCCATGACTTTTGTTTCTTCATCTTGATTTATTTATTTATTTATTTATTTATTTACTCCTTTCAATTGTTTATTTATTTTGTTGGAATATTGTATTTAGTATTTAGGCTGGATGTGTTTACTCTAGTCATTTTTATTATTCAGTCATTTTATTCCATATGAGATTTGTTTGAATGGTGTATGCTAATAATTGATTAATTCGATTTTATGTTAATTAAAAGATAAAATTTTGACATCAACCTTTTTAATTAGTAGGTGGTTAGTATTAATAATAAGTGTTCGATAGTGATGCATATTCTAAACTAACTTGATATTGTGATTTAATTTAATAAAGAAATGATCACCTAGTATTTAATTAGGCAGGGTGTAACAATACGATCTAGTTCAAACGATGTATTAAATCTGGCCAGATGTTCGCACTTCTACGGTGGAGCTTGGGGCTATTTTATGGGATTTCTATAGTTGAGGTCTTAGTCTACTTTGCTTGAAGGTGGAGCTTAGGACTATTTTGGGGAATTTTCTACAGTTGAGTTTTAAGTCCCCTTTTGCTTGGCAGTGTGTGTGTAAATTCCTATGGGGACGACACAGTAAAAAGGGTAACTCGTAGTAGCTATGTTTAGATGATGAAAACTAAGAAAATTATATTAATAATTGTGTAAAATTTATTAAGTGGAATATTGGATGATAAATTATGAATATTTAATTTTCGGGCCAAGTGAGCGAGTTCGGGTATATCGATTGAGTGACACCAAAATATAAAAATTAATGCGTGATTGATTCAATTGAGCCGGGATATTGACTCGAGTGAAATTTTGACTAGAGCTACGAGTATTTAGGCACGGATTTGGTCACATTAATTTATTATTCTAAGGACATTGTCTATCACAATTTAGTATGTCGTATACCGCTATAAGTCGTCGAAGGATTGAGATTCTTACATTCTACAAAGACAAATATGAATTTCAAGTAGACTTCAACATTCAAGCCCAACAAGGATGAATTTGGTAAAATGTGTTTAAGTTAAATTTACATTTTACATTAAAAGTATTGGGATATTTTTATAAAAGTTTAAATGATTTTTGAAATGATTTTAAATGGTTTTTAATTTTTCAAAATCATAAATGTTTTGGATAAATATTTATGATCTCGTAAACACTCTTAAGTTTTAAGGTTTCCAAGTTTTTTAAAAGACTGAAGTTTTTTGGGATATGTGTATCCTATCGTTCGAACGACATCGTACATGGTTCGAACGAGACTGTATCTCGCTCAAACGACATCGTATGTCATTTAAACGAGAGGTATTTTAAGCTGACACATCACCACCTTGATTTTTATTATAAATAAGGGTGTCAAGCTTTTGATTTTCGTGTGGAGAAATACTGGTTTTCACATAAATCGTTTTGATACTATTCTCCAACCATTTGAAGGTTCATAACTTTTGTTTTACAATACACAATCCCAATTTATTTTATGTGAGTTTTTGTGTGGATCCCAAAACATAGTTTGCTATTGTTCATACTTTGTGGGGAGATCTCTACAGTTGAGGGTTGCGTGCTATTGTGGAGTGAGTCTCGACGGAGTTTTGTGACTACATGTCATTAGGGAGTACTGCAGTGTTCTTAGGTTGAAGACTGGATTGTTGTTCATGAAGGTTCGATGCGTCTTGACTTATTATTGACGACATCGACTGACACATGTGGGTATTCGAGTGTCAAACTGTATTTCATTGTAACCATGTAAGTTGAGATTTAGAATTATAGTGAAATAAAAAGGTTTTTCCCAGAGGGGATTTTTCCTAAACTTTGTATTGCATATTTTACTTATGTTGGTTTGACACTTGTACGCACATATATATTTCAGTTTATGGGCTGAATTGATTTTATTAATTAATTGATTATAATTAAATAAGTTTTTGATTGGAATTTGCGCAAGTATTCGAATCGATATCGGAAATAACGTTTCTCAAATTGGTATCAGAGCAGGTAACACTAATTTATTGCGCATTCCTATTTTCCACAAAAATTGTGTGCTATTGATTTCTTTGAAAAATATGATTTTTGAAATTTTATCGCAATGTTTCCAAACGAAACCTTATATAGTCGATAGCCAATTTTTGACGGGTTTAATTATGCTTACTGGAAATCCCAAATGAAATCCCATTTAAAAGCAATCAATGAGAGAGTTTGGGTCATTTGTGAAAGAGGTTGGAGCCCCCCACTGTCATAGCAAATAATGTCACAAATTTAAAACCTGTGTCAGACTGGAATGAGGATGAGTTTAGGTGGAGCACTTATAATTCATGTGGGCTTAGTGCAATTTTTGGACATGTCACCCTGAACGAGTTCCTACGTATTATGACGTGCACCTTGTCTAAAGAAGCATGGGATGTTTTGCAACTCACCCATGAAGGCACTAACGTGGTCAAAGAGTCTAAAATTCAAATTTTGACCACTTAATTTGAGACAATCACTATGTTAGAGACTGAGTGTTTTGACAAGTTTTATGCACGTTTGTCTGATATTGTCAACACTAGTTTTAACCTAGGTGAGCCTATACCTGATGCACGAGTGGTTACAAAGATTTTAAGATCGTTGGCTAAACGATTTATCCTAAAAGTGACTATTTTAAATACCTTAGGAAATTTGAATCCTCTGAAATTAGAAGAGTTGGTATGAGACCTACAGACGTACAAAATTGGCGTGTTTTCCGATGCTGTCAAACCTAAGGATAGAGGAATAACACTTAAAGCCCAAGATAAGAAAAACAAAGTGAGCTTTTGTGAGTCCGAGTCTGAGGACGAGTCTGATTTTGACATGGACCTGGTTGCAAAGAATTTTAAAAAAATTCTTGAATTTTCGAAACAAAATTCTTCCAATAAAATTTTTTTGGAGAAAAATAAAAAGAAAGACAAGGCCAAAGAAAGCGGTGAGAAAGAGAAAGAGGGTGAAGAAAAGTTTGAAAATTTATAATTCTTTGAGTGTGAGGGGTAAGGGAACAAGTTGTTTGAGTGTCCCACTAGGCTTAGGAGAGAGGGGAAGAAAGTTACCATGCCAGCCACCCTTAGTGATAGTGAGGGAGAAGAGGGAGATAAGTAAGATGAGTCCGGTAAAGGTTTAGGACATGGTATGTGTGTTTCCATTTTAGCCAGTCATGAGAACACACCCATTTTGTCCCATGACGATGAGGACACTTGTGAACGTGATACCCCCAAGGAGGTTTTGAGTGTTTCTAGAGAGTGCTCTAGTGATGATGAGAGTGACCTCTAGATTGTGTATCAAGAGTTGTATGTCGAGACCTTAAAAACTAAAAAAATGATTAACAAGTTGGGTCTCAAGGTGAAAGATTTAGGGAGAGAGATTGAGAGTTTGAAGGAGTTTGAGGCAAAATCAAGTCAACTCGATAAAGTGAAGGTCTCGTTGAGTGAACAATTGATTGCTTTGAATAGGGAAAAGAGTGAGCTTTTAGACCGTGTGTCACAATTAGATACAGATCTTAAGCACGCCCTGGAGGCAAAAGTCACTTTGTAGAACGCATCTAAGAAGATGGGAAAGATGTTTATCAATCCTAATTTGGGAAGTGGTGAGAGTTTAGGGATAAGTCATGATGGTGCATCTACTTCATTTGTTGCACCCGAGCCGGTTCCTACTTTAGAGTTAGATTCACATGACTCTCGACCCAACCCACCTAGGCATCCCGAACCTATTAAGAGAGAACGTCCTAGAGTTGTTGAGATATGTGTACCTAGGTTGATTTATGTTTTATCCCATTGCAAAAAGAGAGGACACCTTAGGGAGTTTTGTTTTAAATTAGGTAATGTGTCATGCTTTGCTCATACACATGTTCGAACACGTGCACCAACCCTTGATACTTTTCTTAAACATAATCATAGAGAGTTTGCACATATTTGAGAACAAGTAGAGTTGTTTGTCAAGACTTCACATTACTTGATGGAGTTGTTTCAAAAGATGTCACCATCTTTTGGACACTCGATTGCACCTATCGTTTGAGGTCCTGACATGTTTGCTAGCATAGGATGATCTACATGATGACACTTTTGCCTATTGCTAGTATGTACCATTTGTTTTATACTTAGTTAGATTTTTTATTTCTTTTCTTACTTTTGGTACTATTTTTGCACTATGTTGGATCTGTTTACCCATTCTCGAAACTGTTTTTGCAAAATTTTCTCACAGGACGAAACTGCATGTGATTCTGTATATACTGTGAAATTTTGTGTGTCTCTTTCTAACGAGAATCCATCTCTCTTGAAGTCTTCACGCGAGATTAAATTTCGTTCAAATAACAAGGAGTCTCATTAAAATGACCCCCTGGAATTAAAATTTATGTTTGAAGTGCTCTGTCTCTTATTGCTATCTTATCTGGTACTTCTGGGTTGTTTGTGAATAGTGTTCGGAAAATACAAAAAGATTTTTTTTAAGAAATATTTTAGAAAATCCAAAAAGATTTTTGTATTTTATTTGCACCTTATATGAATTGACATTTAGGATGACCAAGTCACAAATTCATTCCATATCGTTGTGACTATTTGATAGTGTTTTAGGATAATATGTTGTGTCATTCATAAGTGTTACAAAGTTTGGCATCTTTGTTTGCACCTTAAATGATTAACTCTATTTGGCCTTTATTTCATACATGCAAGGATTTGTCTCACTTTTGTGCTTATCTATCACATGTTGGTTGAGTGTTTTGATCTCAATTATTTCTATTCGACGAACCAAATGCGATAAAACTTGACAAAAAATAGTGCATGATTTAAACCGTTTGTGAGATTGTGTGTTTTTTATTTTGAAAAACGGGGAAGGGCTACGAAAGGTACTAATTTATCCTTTGATATTAAGCCACTGTTTAAATGGACCTAAAAATTGAGGAATTGAAAATTATCCGGGGTCCAATGAGATTTAAAAGAGCCTGAAAAAATTAAATTGCAATAGCAAGAAAATTATGCAAAAAATGGGCCAATTGTTTTTTTTATCACCTCATAAGAAAAATAAAATGCATTATCTTTTAATGAGGGAGTTCGGATGGAATTTTCAGCTGTTTGCACATCCTAGAAAGTCATGAAAAAACATTACATAGTTTTTGGACATTATTTGTGTGGAAATCATTTAGACTTTGATTTGTTGATATGATTAAGGTGATGTCATCTAAATTCAACAAATTCTACACCTAAGGACTATTTTTTATGTTCATTTATTAGGAGTACACTTATGCATCATGCACATATGATATGATTGAGTTGATACTCCTATCGAATCTGTTCACACCCATTCATTCCATTTCCACAATTTGGTTGTCTTAGTATTCATTCATGGTGTTTTTTTTGTAACATCATTTTTGCTTTTTTGTATTAAAAATTGAAAAATTGAAAAATAGTTTGTTTTCTTGGTTTACCGTGACACCCCAATTTGATTTATTCTTTTCCTTGTCAATTTCAAACAAATAAAAATGGGGAGAATGAATTATGATACTATGGGGGAGTTTAATCATGGGGGAGATTTGATTATTCTTACATGTTTTATGGTTATATCATTTCAAACTCGACACGTCACGAGGTTTTTGCTTTGTCTCATCTATGTAGGTACAATTGAAGATCATTATATTGCACACCCTAATGATAAAAGCTTGAAGTTTTGAAAAGTTTATTGTTGAAGCATCGTTTGATCAGTTTGAAAACTTGTCATTTTATCTTTCCACATTTGAGTTTATGGGAGGTAGATTTTTATAGGTCATATTTTTATTAATAATTCAGATATTTTTATTTTGTACCATCATACACATAGGGGGAGATTTATAAGGACGTTGTCTGTCACAATTTAATATGTCCTATATCGCTTCAAGTTGCTACAAGTCGTTAAAGGATTGATAAGCTTACATTCTACAAAGACGAATTTGAATTTCATGTAGACTTCAACATTTAAGCCCAACAAGGATGAATTTGGTAAAATGTCTTTAAGTTCCATTTAAATTTTACATTAAAAGTGTTAGGATATTTTTATAAAAGTTTAAATGATTTTTTGAAATGATTTTATATGGTTTTTAATTTTTCAAAATCATAAATGTTTTGGATAAATTTTTTTGATATCCTAAACAGTTTTAATGATTAAGGTTTCCATGTTTTTTAAAAGACTAAAGTTTTCTGGGATACGTGTATTCTGTCGTTCGAACGACATCTTACATGGTTTGAACGAGATCGTATCTCCCTCCAACGATAACGTATGTCATTCGAACGAGAGGTGTTTTAAGATGACACGTCACCGCCTTGATTTTTATTATAAATAAGGGTGTCAGACTTCTGATTTTCAAGTGGAGAAATACTGGTTTTCACAGAATACGTTTTGATACTATTCTCCAACCATTTGAAGGTTCATAACTTTTGTTTAACAATTCTCAATCCCAATTCCTTTTATGTGAGCTGTTTTGTGGAGCCGAAAACATAGTTTGCTATTGTTCATACTTTGTGGGGATATATCTACAACCGAGGGTTGCGTGCTATTATGGAGTGAGTCTCGACGAAGTTTTGTGACTGCGTGTGATTAGGGAGTGCTGCGGTGTTCTTGGGTTGAAGACTGGACTGCCGTTCATGTAGGTTCGTTGCGTGTGGACTTATTGCTGATGACATCGACCGACGCTTGTGGGTAATCAAGTGTCAAACTGTATTTCATTGTAACCGTGTATGTTGCGATTTACAATTATAGTGAAATAAAAAGGTTTTTCCTTGAGGGGACTTTTCCTGAACTTTGTGTTGCATATTTTACTTATGTTGGTTTGACACTTGCACGCACATAGCTATTTGAGTTTATGGGTTGAATTGATTTGATTCATTAATTAACTCTAAGTAAATAAGTTTTCGATTGGAATTTGCGCAACTATTCGAATCGATGTCACAAATAAGGATTCTCAATTATAGGGTTATATAATAAATTATGGAATATTTAAAAAAAAGGCTGTTAACCTTAAAATGTGGGATTTGATTAATAAGTTCTAGAGGATGAGATTTTGGTCTGAAGGAGCAAGTCCGGGTAATTTAGTTGGGTGACACAACTTGAGTAATAAATAAATAAGTGTGGGAATTAATTAAATATCAAGTTGATATATAAACTTGGGATTGTTAAGCTAGTGTTACGGTAATTGTGCACGGGTAGCCTGGATTTAATATATATATATATATATATATATATATATGTATGTATGTATGTATGTATGTTATTTATAAATATTTGTGTGAATAATATTTATAGGAATACATACCCCTTTAGTTCTATCATGGGAGGCTGCGCAATGTGGGTGAATCCCCTGGCTTGAGGAGTAGGGTGAGTATAGTGCCTAGGTCATAGTGTCTATATTGTTTGGGGTGAGACGTCTTGGGTATGAGTCGGTCTCATTTTTGGGGGAAACTATGACTGCCTCCACTGCGTGTGTTTTCTGTTACTGAATCGGGGAGCTAATCGTGTCAGGGGATCCGGGTGGATGAGTATACCTGGAAATGATATCATTTTAGAGAACATCCGGTGAGTGCCTACTTGGAAGGGTGTTTATATTTTTACGAAATTTGTGTGAATGTTATAATATGATGATTCATATATATGGTGTAGATAATTATATATGGGTAAGGTACATGATGTGAATTGTATTGATATTTCATATAACTCGTGAGAATGCTATATCGTCTCAAATGAGAAATGATTAATTAAGTTAATGTGATAAATAACTTATAAGTCGTATATTAAACATACTCAGCCTAGAGTAGTACTGTAGAAAGGATATCATCGAGAACTAGTTACGAGGAAGGTAACTAGGTAGGTTATGTAAAAAGGCGTTAGGTGTGCACAATAGTTGAAGGGTGAGATGGTCGTCAAGGAAGTGCGACACTATCTTAAATATCAAGTGCATTCATGCATTTTATTTTACTGCAATTTAATTCACTTGCTTAATGTTTTCAAAATGTTTTGGGTTCTAACCCTTTCAATAAAAAAATTCAAAACCTTTGAGATATCTAGCCACAGGGAAGCCATAATTGTTCTACTCCAGGGTTACGCAGCTGCGGCATATGTGGATGTTGTAGGAGTTTTACTTAGCTGCTTCAGTCATTTTATTCCCAGAGTAGGATGCAATCAGTATTTCATTTAGGCATGTTACCTAGTTATTTCTTTTGTTCTAGTCAGTTGATGAACTCATTCATTTATACTTGTGGTTTATATTTTTGTATTTGGATTGTAGCCAGTTGTTTTATCAACAAGGATAATAATTATTCCTTTCCTTTATTGTTTGACTCACTGTTTGTGTAAATGGGTTATTATATATTTTCTTCTGCATGTTGTTATTATTGTTTAATTAAAAAGATAAAATTTGACGCCATTTCTTTTGAATACTAGGTGGTTAGTAAGTTCTAAAATGTTTTCGACAGTGATGCTAAGAATAAACCAAATGAGATTCTAGTTTAATCTGATATAGGACTAATCACCTGGTGTTTTTTTAGGCGGGGTGTCACATGCATATTCTAAAGGCTTGAAACCATGTTCGCCTCCACTTTTGTGTTGATTTTTTTTTGGTTTAAGGAGACATACCAAACCACCAGTTCTTATTTGAGTACGAGAGGTACATGGACACGATAGCAGAGTATGCCACCATCACGAGGAGCCATTCCGAGGATGCTATATTTGTATATATACTATATGTGTGATGAATATATATATATATATATATATATATACATATATACTCGTGTAATATATCTACTTATATGAAATGGTAGAATAGTTAGATGATGAATATCTAAAAAGGAAACTAAGTTGTGAAACTTAAAATTGGCTCAATAATAAAATGAGAATAAAAAATTCATTATTAAGACCGCATTAATGTATATCATGGGAATATTCGTGGGAGTTATATTATCGAGAGTAGTCAGATACTTTACCTATATGGGCAAGGAATGCTAGTTAGGTAGAATATGTTAGGTGTGCACACTAGTTGATAGGTGAGAATCTCAAGTGACTGTATGTGGATAATAAATGTGTAAAAAATTACTGATTTACATTGTGATTTAAATACTTGCTAACTATTTTCAAAAAACTTTACTTGGTCTTTGACCCATGTCAAAATATTTTAAAAACATTTTAGGTATCCAGCCTTAGGGAAGCCCATCTTAGAGATCCTATCCAGTGACATGTAGATGTAGCATTGTGGAGGCCTGCATGATATTCCTTAGATGCTTCAGCTTACTCTCTCTAGATAGGAAATTTAATTATCAGTTATCTATCACTTAACTTGGGCGTCTTTCCTTCAGAATCTTTATTTATTTCAGGTATGTATCATACTGTATTCAGATTTTATTTACTTATTTTATATAATGGTTAGATTATATGCTTATAGAATCGATGCTTTATTCGGTCTCCTTTATTTAGTTATTTATATGTATCATGTAATTGTTTAGACTATATTCATTTGTGAATGGTTTAATTCATTTAAATTGTTATTGCATGTGATAATAATGAAAGATAAAATTGACACAAACTTATTTTGACATAGGTGATTAGTATATAAAACGTTTTTGACAGTAATGCTAAGACTGAAACGATTAATGATTCCTGTTTAATTTGATAATGGATTGTTCACCCAGGATTAAAGCAGGTAAGGTGTCATAGATGGTATCAGAGCATCAGGTTATAGTGTCCATAGGATTTGTCTTGTTTACTATGATTTTAGCGTAACATTCTTTGACTTAGAGACCTATTATTATGACTGTTGTATTGTATCAACTTTGAACTCATACAATTAGAAATTATTTTTTGATTCCATCTAGGAGATGAGGAGCAGTGATAGAAGTAACTCAATATAATGCGGGGCAGCCAGAGAAGCAGGCATCACAACCACCGGTACCACAGGGGACAGTGACAGCAACTGGGGTGATGACGATCGTGGCACACGCAGTGAATGCAGTTATGATTGTTATGGATCAACATTTTCCTCAGGTCCATCATCCACCATAGCCAGTGGCATCAGGGGTTCAGGCACACCCAGGACAGACATAGTAGCAGAGGGTTAGGGAGGCTTTCCAGAAAGGCCACCCACTATAATTTAAGGGGAGTTCCGATGTGATTACGACATGTTAGTTGAAGCCAGAGATTCAGTGCCACTTGAAAATGGTTTACTTTAATGAGGTATAGAAGCAGATGCTTACTACTTTCAGGTTGGTTGGAGTAACATTATAGTGGTGGGAGTTAGTTACCACCATTATAAAGATGGATATGATGACTATTATTGATTTTTAGGTGCGGTTTGATTGCAAATATTTCCCACCAGCGGTAGAGATTGAGATGGGGAAGAAGTTTAGTGAGGTGGCCCAGGGTGATCGTTCTATTGCTGAATATGAGGAAGATTTCATTGTTTGGCTAATTTTGTGCCAGACGAGTTGAACAATGAATAAAGGAAAAAGGTGTGGTTTGTGGACGATTTGGCTTGGAGGATCTTATAGAACTTGATTAGTAATCCAGCATTGGTGACCTATAATACATCGTGAAGATTGCACGGTCACATTGTCAGGATCATTGCTTACATGTGAAGTGGAGCAAGCGAGGAGTTGAGTCCAACCAATAGGGCAAGACAGGAGGGGGTAGTAATAGTTGAACACCACAATAACATTAGTCAGGAAGACATGGGCAAGATTTCTAATAAGGAGATCAGGCAAAAGGTTCAGATCTGGGGGTTATCAACTCGAGGGTGGTTATAAAAAGGTCCAGTAGGGTCCTCAGAAGTAGTAGGGTCCTCAGGCCTAAGGAAACAATGAAGGAGGTCAACAGGATCAAGGCCAGTAGGACCAATAACAGGGTTAGTATCGTTAGGGAAATCAGGGCCAGTATCAAATAGAGTTTCCAGGCCAGTGCTTTATTTATGGATAGATGGGCCACAAAAGGAAGGATTTCCCATAACAGTGGAGAGCTTCGTCGCAATAAGGTTCCCCATATGAGCAATAGGTATATAGGCCACCTGCGACACTAGTGCCACCCGCTCCTACACAACAAGGACAACTTTAATATCGGAATGTTTATAACGTACGAGATGCCACCATTAAGAAGGCCCCACAGGCACCACCAGCAGTAGCGAGTAAGTTTACTATACATGGGCTTGTGGATAGTGTTTTCTTTGATACTAAGGGACCAGACTCATTTATAGAAACTAGATTTGTATCAGCGGATGACCTATTAGAGAAAATTGGTAGCCTCCTTATGTGTGTGGAGTCACCAATCAGTAGTGGGTAACTTATACATTCAATTTGTAGAGGTGTGGATATCGAGGTGGGTGGATTATGTTTAGTTATCGACCTTCTTGTATTGTATATGGAGGGATATGATGTTATCTTGGGGATGGATTGGTTAGTAGGTTATTAGGGGATGGTTGATTATTACGAGAGGATTATTTTATTTGTGATACTGGGACAGGAGATGTTCTTAGTGGAGATGCTTCTTCCCGAAGAAGGCTAGAGCACTCATCTATATTACATTGAGGACGAGTCCTCAGAGGAGGTGGTGGCTTCATTAGACACAAATACAATCATGAAGGAATTCAAGGATGTCTTTCAGGATATACCCGAATTGCCGACTAAAAGGGAAATTGATTTTATTATTAATCTAGCACCAGTTATACGAGACCTGTAGCTCGAGCGCCCTTTCACATGGCCCCATCTGAGATGCGGGAGTTTAGAGAGAAGATTTAGTAGCTATTGGGGCAGGGTTTTATTTAATGGAGTACTTCACCGTGGGGTGCACCAATGTTGTTTATCAAGAAGAAAAATAGGTCTATTCGATTGTGTATTGACTACAGAGAGTTGAATAAGGTCATTATTCAAAATAAATATCCACTGCCTCATATTGATGATGTATTCAACCAGCTGAGGGGAGCATCTTACTTTTCCAAGATTGATTTGTGGTCAGGGAGGAGGACATTCCTAATACTACTTTTCTTACACGCTATGGGTCCTGTGAGTTTAGAGTGATTCCATTCGAACTTACCAATATGCTAGTAGTGTTCATATATTAGATGAACTGGGTTTATTGAGAGTTCCTTGAAGAGTTTATGATTGTGTTTATCAATAATATTCTAGTTTACTCTCGTTCTGAGGATGAGTATGTCGAGCACTTATGGAAGGTTCTACAATAATTCGAGAACATCAGTTGTATGCAAAGTTAAGCAAATGTTTATCCTGGCCTCGAGAGGTGCAATTTCGGGGATGCATAGTTCCCGAGAAGGGTATTGTTATTGATCCGAGTAAGGTATCAATGGTAAGGGAGTGGGGACAACCCACGACACTGACTGATTTAGGTTTAGCAGGATATTATAAGAGGATTGTTAAGGGTTTTTCGAAGATCATGGGTCCACTAACAAACTTAACTCGTAAAAGGGTACCATTTGTTTGGGATGGCCATTGTGAGTTAGCTTTTGATTAGCTACAGGATGAATTGGCCTCAACACCCTTACTAGAATTACCCAAGGGGGAGTGGCATATTGTGTTTACACTAATGTTTCCTTGCAGGTATTGAGGGTATATTGAAGCAGGATGAGAGGGATTTATAATATGCATCACGTAAACTTAATCCCCATGAAAATAATCACCACATGCATGATTTGGAGTTAGCCGCTGTTGTATATGCCTTAAGGATCTGGGGGCACAATTCATTGGGTGAAAATTCTACTTTATTCACGAACCATAAATTTCTTCAGTACTTGTTCATGCAGAAAGATTTGAACATGAGATAGGGGAGGTGGTTAAAGTTTTTCAAATATTACTAGTTTGATATTCAATGTCATCCTGGGATGGCTAATATGGTGTGACACCCCGCCTAATAAAATACCAGGAGATCACTCCTATATCAAATTAAAACAGGAGTCTCATATGGTTCATTCTTAGCATCACTGTCGAAAACCAATTTTATTACTAATATCCTATTAGGTTGGCGTTAAATTTTTAATTATCTAGTCTTTTTAATCAAACCATTCAAATATAACAATTACAACAGTTTTTTTATGCAGCAACTGAAATGAAATGAGATAAAATAAAATAAAATAACCGAACACTCGATACAATAATACAATCAAATCAAATGCCGCACTAAAAGGCGATAAAAGAATAGATGAGTACAATTGGGCTATAATGCCGAATATTTGTACAATATCTCCTATCTAGATCTCAATGATAGAAGCATCTACAATAAACCTGCTTGCATCCACAACTGCTGCAGCAAACATCTGACTCGAAGGAATTATCATTCAGGCGTTCCTATGTCTGGACACCTATATATATATATATATATATATATATATATATATATATATATATATATAGAGAGAGAGAGAGAGAGAGAGAAAGCAAGAGGGGAAAATAGAGAAACGGGTCAGAGCCCGATTTTTGAAAACACTTTAGCAAGTGCTTAAAATCCATATTTTAAAATATGTTATTTCTCATATTTAAACTGGTATCGCTCTCACATGAGATACACCTCACCCCTCTTCTAATATTGCACAACTAGCGCATACCATTTTAAACAACCTAGTTAAGCTACCCTGCCTAACTAATGTAATTACCCATCTTCTAATAAACCTCATTAATTCGGGTAATAAGGACTAAACTTCTCCCCATTCCCAACATTACGTTACGTTCGTGCGTGGGGTGTCTCGCGAAGCGAAATCCAAATAAGGAACCCCCCCGGTACACTACTACGTGACAATGTTGATCATCGGGATCCATTAGGCCTTTAGTACATACCATATTTATACCATCCCATATTTATTGATAGTTCTCATTAGAACCTATGATCCATATTCATATAAATCCGGATATAAATCTACCGGAAGGAGTATATCACTTTATTCATTCTTCTCCTTTTATACAGGGTTAGGTTATATGATATCTAATCTCATATATATACAATATACTTTTCGCAACAAGTATATTAGTGTGGTGATGATTATTATGCAACACAAATAGATAACAGAAAGGCAATCACCAAGTAGGAAAAGTGATTGTAAAATGACAATCACACAACAAAGGATGTGCGTGATTCAGCAAAGGAGTGCCTACGTCCACAGTGGTGCAGTCGATGTTATTTTTATATACTCCGGAGAGTGATTACAGAGAATACAACTTGTACTTTTGCCCTAGACCTAGGGTTCAATATATACATGTATGTTCAGGTAAGTGGGGGTGTTGTATTCCCCCGCGTTTTCCATCTCTCCCTATAACCTCCCTTAATGGGAACGTGGGAAGAGATCTAATAATTAAATGAGAAATGAGGGGCCTTGACTTTGGGCCGCCAGAAATGGGCTACTCGTCCAGGCCCATTGTCTTAATTCTAGGTACCCAAAATTTCCCTTAAGTTTGTTGGTCCATGCTCTTGGGCTCAATAAATTTAAATGATTAGCCATAATGGCTTTTTTATAATTCTTTGAAAGCTGTGAAGTTGATTTTGGCGGCACCCGCTTCGTTTCTTTTGCACTATGATTATCAGAATTTGAAGGTTTGCTGGAATAGACACTTTTCCACCGTCGCTTCAGTCTTTCCAGCATTCTTCTATTCTCTGTGAGCTCTGGCACTTCGTACCTTCTTCTCTCAATCTCCATTCTCATCGCTTCTTAGTTGTTTGGGCTCGTGCTTCTTCATTGCTTGAATCGATCTTCTATTTTTTAAGTTTCCTATGCCCTTTCTTTGTACTTTCTCTTTGAGTTTGTAGTTTTTCTAGGGTTTTCTAATGGCGAATATTGGAAATAGGTCAATCTCTGAATTTAGGAAGTTTTATAACGTCCCTGATTGGGTGGATATTGAGTGTCACGTTTCCTCTCTTAGAAATGTTAGAGAGATAGATGACGCCCACTGGATCCATGTTTTGTTGCTTTCTCAAGGAGGACTCACCTTTCCTCCCAACGATTTTTTCTTGCATTTCTTTGGCTATTTCAATATTGTTCCTGCACAATGCTCGCCCAATGTGTGGAAAATAGTTAATGGCGTACACAGAATAAATCAGTTGTATGGCACTAGCTTAGGACTCGTCGAGGTCTGTTTTTGGTAATCCTTCTCTCGAACTAGCTATAAGGTCCTCTATCTCAAAGCTAGGAGCCCTGACAGGGTATTGGTAGTAAACCTACCTGATTCCCATAAGGACTATTGGCAAGAAGGCTTCCTTGTAAGCAACTGGTAGTTTTCTCCCCAATTTGAGGGGTTGAGATCTAAGAGGTTCACTGTTCCCTTTTATGGGGAAGAATACATAGGTAGACATTGCTCTTGTTGCTTCAATTTTTGTTGATTTATGATCCTTCTAATTCTTCTCTGTTCTTCTTTTGCAGCGAGGTCAAAGAACTTGGAACCTGCTCTCAGTAAGGTTTGTCTTTCGGAATTGATAAAGGCTTGGAATATCAGGGAGCCTTTGGGTGATGGCGAGCATCCCAGATCTGCTGCTTTTTTACTCGAGTATAAGAACGTTGTCTCCAGCTTCATATCAAGGCCTGTGGATAGTATCCTAGATTTTAACTTATTGAAAGAGATTGTTGCGGGTCCTATCCAATTGGATGAGGAAGAGAGTAGCTCTGAGAGTGACATTGCAGGAGCCGTAAGTGATTTGTGGGGAGAGATCTCTAGCAGTAGAAGTTCCTCTGATCGTAGGGAGGTTTCTGAAGCTCGAGGGTCGTCAAGCACTTCTAGCAGTTCAAGCGAGGAGATGGTTCCTCCAAGGAAGAACTTAATCAAGGATGATGATGAGGAGGATCACATGCTTCTTGCACAAATGTCAAAGAAGCAAAAATCTAATTCTGGGGCTATGGCTAATGGTTCTCGGTCCTCTGCCCAAGGGAAGGAGAGAAAGAGGAAGGAAGAGGAGAAGGTAAGGGAGAGAGAGAGAAAAAAGGAAGAAAATAAGAAGAAGATGGAGGAAAGGAGTAGGGTAGAGGATAGGAAGAGGAAAAGAGGAGGGATGAAGCGAGGACGAAGGCCGGGAAGGCCTTGATCTCGGTATCCGCGCTGCCCGAGGGGGCTTCTATTGCAATTTCCCCTCAGTTAGCCCTTGCTTTGCTCGAGAGAGATGTCTTCCCAGCTGATCAAAAAAGGGCGGTAGGGTCTGAGCAATTGGCTCTTCAGGCTAGTCAAAGGCTAGCTCTGGTAAGGTTTTTCCCTTTTCTCCCATATTTTTATGAACTTCATCATTTTTTCTCTTTTAACATCTTCTTCTTTCTCCAGTTTGTTACTGACTTCGTAGTGCTGTATCGTTCACGCGATGAGCTGGTGAAGAAAAACAGCGAGCTGGAGAAGGAAATCGCTGCCTTGAAGCTGGAGGGTAAAGAGCTCGAGGCTAGTTTTAAAGTTGTGGACTCTGCTCAGATTTCATCTGACCTGGCTCTTGCTACTGCCAACAAGGAGAAGGACGCTGCAGTCAAGGATCTGAAGGAGCTGAGGTAGGCCTACGATTTGGTTTGCTCGAGCAAACTTGCTGTTGTGGAGGAAAATAGGGTGCTCTCTGAAGAGATAAAGAAGAAGGAGTCAGAGGCTGTTACTGCCAAGGAGGACTCCTATAATTCTGGTTGGGCTACAGTATACGAGGATGCTGAAGTTCAGATAGGCTATATTAGCCGTCTGAACTTCAAAAAGGGCTGGAACAAGGCCCTTATAGCTGCTGGAGTGGATATTGTATCTCCCCCTTTTGACGAGCACGACCCAAGGCCAAGTCCAGTTGTAGATGAGGACCCTGCCCCAGCCATTGAAGGCTCTGATCCTATTCCTCAGGCGACCCCTGCTGATGTTTCTCTTGTTGAGGCAGCAGAGATCATCCCTGCCGAGGGCAGTGCTCCTGTTGATGCCGATAAGGGGAAAGGACTATCAACCCCTGGCCCACCTGAGGTCGCTAATTAGTTACCTGCTAGGATTGCTTTGTATTTTTAGTTTTTTCTGTCTGTAAACTTTCTTTTTTTTTGTTCGATGTAATTTCAACCTTCATTAATGAAAAAGGCTTCTATTTCTCTGTGCACTGATATGTCTTCTTCTCCCCCTTGTCTTCTTATTATTTGTAGTCGATTGATGTTGATGATTACATTCCTGCTACTTCTCAACTGGGAAGGACCCTTGGTCCTAATGCGAGTTCTGAGGTTTTCCAGGCCTTTGTTAGACTTTGTGAATCCCTTCTCTCTAGGAATCAAAAGTATAAGGAGCAATCTGAACTTGTGGCCAAGCTGAAGGACAGGCTCTAGGAGATGGAAGAGGTTGGGGCTTCAGTGTAAGAAGAAGTGGATACGCTGAGAGAAAAGCTTCTTGATGCTTTCGAGATCAACCAGGTTGGTGAGATGCTTCAGCAAGAGAATGAGGTTCTGAGGAGAGAGGTCTCATGACTTAAGGAGCATGCGCCGAGCACTGCTCCAGCAGTATTACAGGGTTCTTCGTCATCGCGAGCCAGAGCTGTAGGAGTGATACTCCTGCGCTGCGGGGTTCCACTGGTCCATCTGTTCCGTGAGCTAGCAGGACCACCAAGAGCCAGAATAGGGAGGCAGAAGAACTTCGAGAGAGGGAAATGGAAGAGCTTCGTGGTGATGTTATTATTGCTGCTGGGCTTCAGAGGGACGTTACTCGGCTGCGGCACCTGTTAAAAAAAGGTCCTCAACAAGTATGGGCTGATGGCTACGACCAGGTTTGGTCAGATGCTCCAACAAGGTTAACAGAGTTTGAGGAGCTTGCTTTTATCTGGGGGTGGCTAAGTGCCTTGAATAAGCTGCAAGTCCCGAGGAACTCGATGCTCTGGTATCGCCATGAAATTTCTCCCTCTACCCTGATGCCTAATCCCTTCCGGAGGGATGATCGATGGATCCCCATCGATGCCATCCCTCGACAATTATTAGAGGCGAATGCGAATGAGGTTATGGAAGAGTTAGCTCTTGCTCGTGATGACGGACGAAGATCTCGAGTGGCTGATTATCTCGCTCAGAGGCCTCCCCCCCATTGAGATTTTGCCAGTTGTTTTCACTTGTATTTTTGATAATGTAAATGCTTTGGGCGAGTTTGCCGACTAAGCATGTATCACCATTGTTGTAAATATGATTCATTAATAAAAATTTTATGTTTTGGGCAATTTTGTCGACTAAACGTGTGCATCATATTCTTTATATTCTTGCTGTTTTATAATCTTCTAAGTTTTTTTTGTCATGCAAGTGTCCTCCCAGTCCAGTATAATACCGAGATACCATTGTGCACCACTTTACCTTTTAGGTTGTGTCATCACACTCCCTTAGGCCTAAGTGGGGCAATTGGCTAGGACACACCTGGTGTTGGATGCTTTATCCGATCAGGGTTTTGCTTAACCGAAGTAGGTTTGATGACCAGTATAAAATTTGGTCACATTGCCTAAGGATCCCCTGTAGGGCTTCATATATTGCCAGGGGCAATGCTAAGAGGTCCTTCGTGTTTCATAACGATGACCTGAGCAGGGATATTTCCCTG
The DNA here is from genome assembly GCA_949130495.1 of Sambucus nigra. Lineage (NCBI taxonomy): Eukaryota > Viridiplantae > Streptophyta > Magnoliopsida > Dipsacales > Adoxaceae > Sambucus > Sambucus nigra. The sequence goes on along the minus strand of OX422217.1, from coordinate 283,555,118 downwards.
CTGTAGTGTAGTGATCAATGTGCCTGTTATTTGGAAAAGATGTACGATAAATGCAGTTGTTACTCATCAGAAATTAACTAATTAAATAACTTTCATTAATGATAAGGGAAATGATCTTCTAGCTTCATAACAAAAGAATACACTAAATATCTCAAAATAGAATCTCTTGAGATTTGCTGCGTTCCATGCTCGTGGTATTTCTCTGCCTTCCATCGTTTCCAAGTGATAGGCGCCTTGTAGGTCGTCTTTGGTTACTTTAAAGGGTCCTTCCCAGCTGGGGCCTAGCTTGTCGTCTGATGGTTTTACTGCGCTGCCCAGGACTTTCCTTAGAACATAGTCCCCAATTCGGAATGCCCTTGGGTTAACCCTTTTGTTGTAATTCCTCATGAGTTGTTGCTGGTAGCTCGCTAGTTTCACTAGGGCTAGCTCCCAGTTCTCATCGGCTAGGTCAAGCTTAGCGAGCAATGCTACATCATTATGGCCTTGGTCGACAAGTTTGGACCTCATCGTCGATAAACCTGCGTCGAGTGGGATGACTGCTTCCATGTCTTATGTCAGCGAAAATGGGGTTTCTCCTGTTGCTCGCCGAGGAGTGGTTCGATATGCCCATAGGATGTGAGGTAGTTTATTTACCCATGCGCCTTTGGCTCGCTCCAATTGCTTCTTTAATCCATCGATAACAATTTTGTTGGAAGCCTCAGCTTGGCCATTTCTCTGAGGGTAGGCTACCGAACTAAAGTGGTGTCTGATACCGTGTTCATTACAGAAGTTCTGAAAGGAGACGCTTTCGAACTGTGTTCCATTATCGGTGATGATGGTCCTAGGGATGCCAAAATGAGTGATTATATTCCTCCATATGAACCTCATTATATCAACGTCTTGGATGTTCGCCAGGGGTTCCGCCTCGATCCATTTTGTAAAGTAGTCAGTTACGACCAATAGATAATTATGATTACCGCTGGCGGTAGGTAACGGTCCCACGATGTCCATTCCCCATTGGGCAAATGGCCATGGGCTGGATAGGGATTTTAGATCGCTGGAGGGTTAGTGGACCGTGGGAGCGTGAAGTTGGCATTTCAAGCATTTGCGGACATATATCATAGAGTCACTTTGCATATATGGCCACCAGTAGCCTTCCTTCATTGCTCGAAAGGCTAGAGATCTTCCTCCGATATGGCTTCCACAGACACCTTCGTGAAAGTCGTGTAGAACTTGCTCGACATCTCCTGGGTGGACGCATTGGAGGTAGGGACCGGAGAAGGATTTCTTACACAAGTTGCCTTCTAGGGATAAGTGAAAGTGAGCAGCTTTAACTCTTATCTGGTGGGCAGTCTTCTTGTCACCCGGGAGCGTGCCATCCTTTAAATAATCCCTTAAGGGGTCCATCCAACTGGGGGTTGATCCCACCTGGAGTACCTGTTCGACGTTTGGTGGCTTGCTATTGCGATTGATGCTCGGGTGAGTGAGGAAATCAATGTGGATGGTTCTTTTTAGGTCGGAGTCAATTTCCTAACTCAGGGCTGCTAGGGCATCAACGTGACTATTTTTCCCCCTAGGAAACTGCTGGACGTTGATTTCTTCAAAGCTCGACATTAGCTTTTTCACTAAGGTGAGGTAAGCTGCCATCCTTTCATCATTTGCATCATAATCTCCGCTTATTTGATTGGAAACTATTTGGGAATCGCCAAACACCTGTAAATGTTTTGCTCCCAGAGTGTGCGCTTTTTGGAGGCCGGCTATTAGGGCTTCGTACTCCGTTTCGTTGTTGGAGGCTGCAAATCCAAGCCTAATTCCTTATTCAAGGATTGTATTTTCTGGAGTAATGAGGACAATGCCTACCCCTTCCCCCTTCGAGTTGGAGGCTCCATCAACAAACAGTTTCCAGGTTTCCTCTTTTGCTTGTTTCCCCTTTTGTCTTGCTGGTTGAGGTTGGTCGGAGGGTTACTCGCCCGTGAATTTGGCTATGAAATTAGCGAGGATCTGACCCTTGACAGCTGTCCTTGGTTAAAATTGGATGTCAAATCGACCAAGCTCGACTGACCACTTAGACAATCTTCCCGACAAATCCACTTTCCTTAGGATTGCCTTAAGGGGATGTGATGTAAGGACGATGATGGTGTGAGCTTCGAAATAATGCTTCAGCTTCCTCGAGGCTACTACTAGTGCAAAGGCGAGCTTATCCAATGGTAGGTACCTTTGCTCGGCGTCCAGTAAGGTTTTGCTTGCGTAATAAATGGGGTGCTGGGTTCCTACAACCTCGTATATTAGCGCAGAGCTGAGTGTGTGATTGGACACGGAGAGGTATAGGTACAAAGAATCTGTCTGTTGTGGTATGACGCACAGCAGTGGAGAGCTTAAGTAAGACTTGAGCTCGATCAATGCTTGCGAGCAGCCTGGGCTCCATTCTACCGTCTTGTTCCCCTTTAGAAGATGAAAGAAAGGCTTGCACTTCTCAAAAGACTTAGAGATGAAACGATTTAAGGCAGCGAGCATACCAGTGAGCTTCTTTACGTCTCGAATTGTGCGAGGGGGTTGTACCCTGCTAATGGCATCGATCTGGTCTGGGTTAGCTTCTATGCCTCTCTTACTGACCAAGTACCCAAGATATTTTCCTGACTGGACACCGAAAGAACACTTGCTTGCATTAAGTTTCATTCGGTACTTCCTGAGGATTTCGAAGGTGTTTGACAGGTCTGAGAGGTGATTCTCCTTCTTCTTACTTTTAACGAGCATGTCATCGATGTAGACCTCCATGGTGTCTCCCATCTGATCTTTGAACATCTTGGTAAGAAGTCGCTGATATGTTACCCCTGCATTCTTGAGCCCAAAGGGCATGACTGTGTAGCAGTATAACCCAACTGTAGTGGTGAACGTTGTTTTTGTCCTGGTCTGGGGCATATAAGGGGATTTGGTGATACCCTGAGTATGCGTCCAGGAAACTCATTCGCCCGTGAGCTGCGGTGGCATCTACTAGTTGGTCTATTTTTGGGAGGGGGAAACTATCTTTAGGGAATGCTTTGTTGAGGTTAGTGAAGTCGATGCAAACTCTCCACTTCCCATTGATCTTTGGAACTACTACTGGGTTGGATAGCCACTTGGGGAATTGTACTTCCCATATGGATCTTAAATCTAGCAGTTTTTCAACTTCTTTTTCGACCGCCTTAGCCTTCTCGAGTGCAATTCATTGTGCCTTCTGCGTGACTGGCTTGAAGGTGGGGTCGACGTGCAGCTGATGACAGACCATACTAGGATCAATTCCAGGTATCTCGTATGGTTCCCACGCGAAAACATATACGTTGCGCCTCAACAAGGTTGTCAGTTCCTTCTGTTCCTGGTTGGTAAGAGATGCTCCAATCAAGAAGACTCTGTTACTGTCGCCATCTCCAGTCGTAACTTCTACCAGGTCCTCGACGACTCGCTCGGAGGGGAGGAGCCTGGTCTCCTCTACTCCAGGTCTCCCATACTTTAATTTTTATTTAGAAGGTGTCAGGCCTTCTTCAATTTTCTCACTGGGCTGCTCGGACTTCTTCTCTGGCTTTGGACGGATGGCTACTATGAAGCACCTTCTCGCCATTGCCTGATCACCGTGGATTTCCATTACTCCTCATTTGGTTACGTACTTGAGTTTCTAATGGTAGGTTGAGGAGACTGCCTTCATCGCATGAAGCCATCCCCTGTCGAGGATGGCCTGGTATGGTGAGTCGATGTCATCTACCAAAAACTCGATCATCTTGGAGACGTTTCTAGCACGCACTGGTAGTATAATCTTTCCCAGGGTCAAAGTTATTTTTCCAGCGAAGCCAACCAAAGTTACAGTAGCCTCCTTTAGGTCGGCGACGCTTAACTTTAATTTTCTGAATAGATCGAGATACATTACTTTGAACGAGCTGCCTTGATCGACGAGCAGCTTGTCGACGTCAAAATTAGCTATCCTGAGTGTAATGATCAGAGCATCATGATGTGGGATCCTCACTCCCACCATATCTTCATCTCTGAAGAAAATATGCTTGTTATAGTTGATGTCATCTTCTTGTCGATGTTTTCCTGACTGTGACTTTGGTGGATCGATCTGAGAAGCCTGCATTACTGCTGTAAGTTTCTTCATTTCCATTGGAGCTGAATTTCCTTGTATCTTCTTGGCATCATATGCCCAGTGAATTACCACGAACTCGTGTCCAGCTTCATCTTCCAGCACGTTATTAGGTCTTGCCTCTTTATTGGCATCCACTTTCTCTGCCTTTTTCTCTATAAACTCATTCAAATGCCCAGACTGGGCCAGCTCCTCGAGGTGAGACTTAAGAGCTTTGCAATGCTCAGTCTTATGTCCTACCTCTTTGTGAAAAGCTCATCTTAGCGCATTTTTCCTCTTCGAGGGATCTCCTCCCATCTTCCTAGGTAACTTGATGAATGGCTCATCTTTGATCTTCGCGAGAATTTTGTAAATTGGTTCTTTGAAGACGGTGTTAATCGCCTAGAATGCTTTCGATGCATCGTTGTTCCCACCGTTCTTGGAGCTGTTTTTGCCCCTGTTTTTTCCTCCTTTCTTCTGGTTCTCAGCTTTGTCACTTCCCTAGGTAGTGAGTTTAGCTCGACCGTTTTCTCCTGTACTGAGGCGGGTGACATCCTCCACTTTAGCGTACTTTTCGATGCGAGCCATTAGGTTGTCAATAGTCATAGCTTCTTTCTTTGTGAGGGACTGATAAAGAAGGGAAGAGCTAGGTAGCCCAATTTTGAAATAGGCCACTGCCACTTATTTCGAGCAGTCCTTGACCTCGTTGAATTGCTCCTAGTACCTCTTCGTGTAGTCTCAGAGTGTCACTTGAGGCATTTTCTTCATTGTCAGTAAAGCATCCATCCTTTTGGTATGGGAGACGCTAGTGATGAACCGGTCCATAAAGAGCTCGGCTAAGGATTTGAAACTTCCGATAGACTGGTGGGGGAGTCTTTCGAACCATTTCTGTGCCACATCATGCAGGCTCAAGGGGAAAATACGACACATCAGTGCATCTCGGTTATTCCAGAGGGTCATGGACTGTCGATATTGCCTGACATGATCGATGGGATCAGTCTTACCATCGTAAATTTTGAACCTTGGAATGGAAAATTTCTTGGGGGCTTCTTCTTCTTCGATCTCCCTCGTGAAGGGTGACTTCATCTGGGTTTTGAGAGCTCGCCTAGCGAGTTATCTAGTCGATCTAGTACTGTGGTGGGCAGGATGTTGGTCCATTTCCATGCGGACCAGGTTTCGTATGTTCTCGTTGCTGTGAGTAGGGCTCTGGTAAAGGCGAGCTCTTCGCAGCTGCTCGTGGAGGTCGTCGTCTGATTCGCCGTCCTCCATCTTTTGATATCCTCGCCTGGGGCTCCTTCCTCGGCTGTGAGACTTGCTCGCCTAAGGGCTAGGAGTGCGGTATGGATGTCTCCTGTTATCATGGTGAATCTCTCCCTCCATCCTTACCAGTCTTCTTTTCAAGCGAGCATTCTCAGCCTCGTGTTTGTGAGAAGACTCCCTTTGCTCGTGGAGCCTTGCCTCGTATGCATCAATCAGTCTGGATATCTATGTGGACCTCGCTGGTCCTTGGCGTTTTCTAAGGCTGGCCTTTCCAAGCGAGTCCTTTGATCTGAACATTGAATTTCAGACCTAATCCTACGAGGAGCAGGTGGTTCTTGAATATCTCTTGCCTAGGGGGCATTGCTGCTGTGACCAGACATCTTAAATTCCTTCCTTGGTGTGGGCTCTTCTCAGGGAAAGATGAATGTTTCCCACAGACAGTGCCAATTGTGGGGACGATTATTATGCAACACAAATAGATAAGAGAAAGGCAATCACCAAGTAGGAAAAAGGAATGTAAAATGATAATCACACAACAAAGGATTGACGTGGTTCAACAAAGGAGTACCTACGTCCACGGTGGTGCAGTCGATGTTATTTCAATATACTCCGGAGAGTGATTATAGAGAATACAACTTGTCCTTTTGCCCTGGACCCAGGGTTCAAAATATACATGTATGTTCAGGTAAGTGGGGGTGTTGTATTCCCCCACGTTTTCCATCTCTCCCTATAACCTCCCTTAATGGGAACGTGGGAAGAGATCGAATAATTAAATGAGAAATGGGGGGCCTTGACTTTGGGCCACCAGAAATGGGCTTCTCGTCTAGGCCCATGGTCTTAATTCTGGGTACCCACAATTAGTTATCCATATAAGACACCAAACAAGATTTCGGTATACGCATATTATTCTCTTTATGCATACACATCAATTTATATAACAATAGAAAGTTCCCATATAAATATATGTATATATATTAGTCACACATATAATATATATATACTAACGGCACCCCACATAAGATCTATGGTGCTGGAATACTCTGCTATCAAGTCCCCGTATCACACAAACTAAGGGAAATACTAGTTCGGAATAACTCTCGAACTGTTTTAACACAAAATACATACAAATGGAGGCGAAGCATAGTTCCAAGTCACTAGGAGGTCAGCACATACCCTCACGTCTCTTATGATCGTCTGACTATCAATCAGATAGCCTGTACCAAGGAGTCCTATGTTCTAGGGTACAAGTTAATATCTCCTATAAAGGTCCCATCGAGATAAGACTGTCCCGACGCGGTAACCTCCGTGATAGCAAGTAGCGTGAGAATGATTTTTACACATATATAATATAAGGGCATACTCATAACCCATATAATACATCACATACGTAGTATATTTATATCTTGGATATCCTACGCATTTATCAATTTTACCAATCTCCAATATTTTATTTTCTGAGCTTTTCTCACCGCACAATGATTATATCAACAACATCGATATATATTATTATATGTCTTCTCAATCTTTTATGGCTAAAATCTCCAAACTTTTATAGCGATAGACAATAGCCTCGAATATTCTCATTCGCAATAATATAAGCCGTCACACAATTAAAATATCCCAATACGTATTCCCTTATTTAATATTCAAATCACACCTACATACCTCTTTAAGTATTATTCCTCACGAACACCCCTATTTGGGTAAATCTTGGATTTTACTTTCAACTAATCCAAAATACACGTATTACTAAAAAATATATTTAGAAGTCCCCACACTATTTTATGAACCCCAAAAATTTATCTCCAAACAATTTTAGCCTTTTAGTTTTCCAATTTTCGAGTGCATTTCCGAGTTGGTGATTTCACCCCGGAACTGTCATCTTATAAAAATCATAACAATTCGAAAAAACTCATAAAAATATGCAGTCAGTGTCCACACGACCGTGTCGAAAATAGTTACAACTTTTGTGTTTTGACCGAGAGCTGAATCATCCGTTTTTCTATCCGAAATAGTTTGGAAGTGACTCTAGTCACTATTCACCTTCTTCTCCAAAAATCCAAACCTCCATTAAAACACCTCCAAGCTTTTTATCTCCTCTCTCATCATCAACCAACTTCAAACAACTATAAATACACATACAAAAAGGGTTCTAATCATCCTAGAACCCATATTCAACAATTAATTTCCATAAATTCCAAGCTTCTCAAATTGGGTATTAATCGAGTTATATCCGTTTTAATCTTCGAAAAACCCGTTTGATCCACGAAATATCAACCCAAAAATCTTTAGTTTTATACAAACTACAATATGAGAAATTAAACAGACTGAATCATAAATCAAGTTAAACACTTGCCTCGTGGATTAAATCCGACGACCACGAGTTGAATCCCGCGAATTTCGACCGGAAATCTCTTCTTTTCTTCCCTTTTCTTTCTTCTTCTTTCTTCTCTTGTTTCTCTCTTCTATCTCTATCTCTCTTAAGGATAATATTTGGGGAAAATTAGGGCTTCCACCTCTTTAAATCCGAAATTGGGTATATACTCAATTGTTAAATGACTCGTGTACTCATTTACGAGTCCCTACTAGTCCAAAAATGCCCGGAACCCAAATACTATCCCCGAGTACTCTATTTTGACTATCTAGGCAGTTTCGAAACCAATGGCGCAGTCGAAATCTCCATCCGAGTCACTTAACTAAAATTCACTATTTTGACCCAACACGTTCAATACACGTATTTTCCAAATTAAGATATTTCCTTTGTCGCTTTACCCAACTTGCGACATGTAATTAAAAATAATCCACTCATATACTTAGTCTCGTAAGAAAATATAATCCATGTAAATATTAATCTGACACTTACGAACTAATATTTACTATTTACTTTATAACTTTAAATTTATTTAATTTCACTCATTAATCCCAAAATTATTATTCACAATAATTCCTCAAATTGTCAAATTACATCCACAGTGTATTTTAAATACCTTTAAAAGTACAGGGTATTACATACTTCCACCCTTACAACAAAATTTTGTCTTCGAAATTTAGATATAGCCTGTACCACTACTCTAGGATCGGTATATACATTACGTCCTAGCTTAACAAAATTTAGATATAGATTAACACAATGATCTCCAACTATATTCCACCCATCTCAAGGCTTATGCTCATACATATAGTCTCATCATCTCTATATATTTACACTAATCTTGTACCCTTTTGTTAAGACCACTTAGCGCAAAGTATTTATTATTAATACCACATCTACTAGTCTCACACAATAGAAATATTGGCAAATCCATATATATACACATATACTCACATCATCCCTATACATATATATATTAATCATGCACCCCCTGGTTAACACCCATTAGCGCACTTAATCAATAATGTTCTTGCACCCCCGGGTTATCACCCATTAGTGCTCTTAATAATAATATCACATAATAGGCATACACACATCCTATTAAGATTCATAAGCATATTCCCAGCCTAATCATACACTTCTCATACATATTTTATTCTCATCGCTACGTATTGTATAAATATTCAAATTACTATCTCTTTCGTAATCTCCAAGTTACATTCCCTATACCGAATAATTAAAGTATTAACTCTCATATACTCTTTCGGAATTCGGTACTACATACACTCCTTTTTTTTACCTGGAGTATGCTAACCATACAGTCATGCGCAAGCCACTCTTCAATACTCGTTTGAGTAAGACTCCGCTCTACTTTCTCACAATAAATTAGGTAACCTTTTCATTAAGAGGTACCTTTTTAAATGACTTTCCACAACCTTTCAATCCCATCTCGGGTGTGTTAGCTCTCAATGCACATAAATGTTTACATTATCGTTATCCTCGCACGACATTCAATACACTATACCGTTTAACCTCCTTTATAGCCGCCCTTCAGGCATATATTATATATATTTATTTTCACGTCCTTCCATCTCGGAGATTTTTGGGATTTACTAATCAAGGTACCCGTACCCCCTATCACCCATGCATATATGCATCACCATTGCAAACGTTTTGATACATCACACTCACTTTAAATAATGTGCCTCATTTCATTGGCCTGGTACTAACACCTGGGTATCCCTTAACCCGAATACTTCGAAATTTAATTCTCCTGATACCTGGAAATTCAATCCTTCTTAAGATTATCCCATCGATCTTCTTGTGGTTATCTCATAATAATCTTCCTATATCAGTGCCTTATTGACCTTACTTCATGGTAGTCTTAAGATTAAGGTGTTTCTAATACACGTAATATGAGTTTTATTATAATTATTTCCCTAGTGCCCAAGACCACTCTCGACTTCCAACATTTTCTCGGTTTCATGCGTGGGATGTCTCACAAAGCGAAATCCAAACAAGGAACCCTCCCGTTACACTACTCCCTCGCATCGTCAGTCATCGAGATATAACGGTCCAAGGGACACAAACGGAATGTTCTAAATCTTACCTCGTTAACCTACCAACGTACTTCTACCACTATATCCTTCCATCTTAAAAAAATGGTAAATCTAACTAATCGGGCACCTACTCTCTGCAAAAGTGCTACGAACATTATACCCAAAATGTATTTCCTCTGAATTTCCTTCTATTCAAGGCCTGGATAGACTTCTCAAATCAATTTCCTTCACCTTAACTAACCCTCATACTTGCGATGAGAGAATAATTTCAGTTCTTCTCCGTAGCACTTATATCTCTATATATTATAAAGTCATCAAACGACTCTCATTCTATAGTAGTTTCTCTACATTAGGTGACTTATCGTCAAAACCACCATCCTTGCATTTTATAACATCTCTCCACTCCCGACGTCATTAAGGTTCGTGCATGGAGCGTCTCGTAAGCGAAATCCAAACAAGGAACTACTCCTATACACTATTACTTAACTTTGTCGATCGTGGAGGTCCGCTAGTTCAAATATGCCACTCGGATAATCCCATATCTCCTATAAACAAAAATGTGGTCAGAACTCTTAATTCTTTCCAGGAGCCACACCACCAAGCGCTTGTATTAACACAAAGTCCTTAGCGCAAACAATAATGAGCTTAAACTCACAGCTCAATAATAAATCCTAAATACCTTACATTATATCTATAAGGTCCCCATGAACTAAAATCGTGGTAATGAAACACTTCCTCTTCGAAGTTCCATCTAAGCATATGATAAAGTTGGGCTCATCCAAAATTTATCTCGCATTCCATTCTTTAATATATCCGTATATATATATTTCACATCTTATATAAATATATATACATTATACTATACACATAAATTATATCCATACTTATATATCACACACTATATAAGTATAATAACCATCTCTCAGAGCTATAACTCAATGTATGCAGTCTCTCAATGCTATCATCTTCCAGGAAATTACTCACACATCATCCTAGGTACCAGCGGTCGGACTATCACACCGACTTGGTAAAAACCAAATCACAAGGAATGGGAAGCGATCATAGTTCCTCCTCAGAAATGAGAACGTAACATACCCACCACGTCTCATTCCTGATAAAATCACACAATATAAAATGGACACTATGACCTGAGGACTATACGCTCCCTGCTCCTCAAGCCAGGGGCCTCACCCACATCGCGTAACTTCCCATGATAGCACTAGAGGGGGTATGCTTCACATAAATATACCATTCACACGCATATATATTTATAATATTATCATATATATATTGTCCCTATACCCGTATATATATCATTAAATCCGACTATCCATGCCCATCTCTCGTAGCATTAGCCTATAATACTGAATATACATATTCGATTTAATTCCATAAGTATTCACTTTCTTATTCCAATTCCATAAGTATTCACTTACCTATAATATAAATAAATATTAAGCTTATCACAACTAGGTCGTATCCCAATTATATCCAAAATTTCAATTCGAATCCCAAGAGTCTTTATCCCATTAGACTCTTAAAATCACAAAGTCTCACAACTTTTTTTTATTACATATTTCACACCTTGCACTAAAAACAACTATAACTCACTCTACATAAGTTCAATTACTAGTGAGTCTATCATTCCATTGGAGAAACCTCTTTCTCCATTGTACCTACCTTACGCCAGTACTAAGTTCACATAATCATGTCACTATTTATTCACCGTCGGTCTTAGATAGATTATTATGTGAATAAACTAGAAACCGCACTCACTTTATTATTTCTAAATCAAAGGAATTTATAGTTTAAAACCATTTGTAAGATTAATTTATGAGCAAAACACCCTACTCCCTCAAGTGTGGTGATGACAGTTCCCACCATTTCAACATTACTCCATTGAGTGAGAAAAATTTTCCTCAAATTTTCACATTTGGGCATTCCATACCCTGCTCAAAGCCAAAGCTTCTGATCCTTCTACTTCCTTTGGATAACACTACACTTCTTCCGGATAAATTAACTTCAATGTACGGTCCTTATCAGTGATCTTTTCAAACTTTACGCATCTAACTTTAGTAGGTAATTCAAGTTTAGCACCACTCTCTACTATAGTGGTGCATAGATAATTATAACTACTATTCTATAGTAGTTATTGCAGCAATTCACGACAATGCCACAAGGAGAGTGACCTCTACCGCGGTCCTCATTCCTAACATCAACTTATAGCTCTAACTAAGCCCCGCATCCTTCTGCCCTCACAATGGACTTCCATGGTCTCCCTTCGTCGATCAGCACACGAATCTCGAATGAGCGCGTAAAGGATTCACTATAATATTTCATGATAGCAGGTGAATGAAATATCATAAGAGGATATCAACAATCCATTTCAAAAGGCTCTATATCAAATCAAAAGCAACGTTGAAAGTGTAGTACGTCCACACTGATTCCTAATGACACTAGAACCTGATGCTCTGATACCACCTGTGACACCCCCACCTAATAAAATACCGGGCGATCACTCTTATATCAAATTAAAACAGGAGTATCATATGGTTCATTCTTAGCATCACTGTCGAAAACCAATTTTATTACTAATATCCTATTAGGTTGGCGTCAAATTTTTAATTAACTAATTTTTTTAATCAAACCATTCAAATAAAACAATTACAACAATTTATTATGCAGCAACTGAAATGAAATGAAATAAAATATAATAAAATAACCGAACACTCGGTACAATAATACAACCAAATTGAATGTCGCACTAAATGGCGATAAAAGAATAAATGAGTACAGTTGGGCTATAAGCCCGAATGTTTGTACAATACCTCCTATCTAGATCTCAATGATAGAAGCGTCTACAATAAACCTGCTTACACCCACAGCTGTTGCAGCAAACGTCTAACTCGAAGGAATTATCATCCAGGCGTCCCTGTGTCTGGACACCTATATATATATATATATATATATATATATATATAGATATAGCAAGAGGGGAAAATAGAGAAACGGGTCAGAGCCCGATTTTTGAAAACATTTTAGCATGTGCTTAAAATTCATATTTTAAAATATGTTATTTCTCATATTTAAACTGGTATCGCTCTCACATGAGATACACCTCATCCCACTTCTAACAGTGCACAACTAGCGCATACCATTTTAAACAACCTAGTTACGCTACCCTGCCTAACTAATGTAATTACCCATCTTCTAATAATCCTCATCAATTCGGGTACTAAGGACTAAACTTTTCCCCATTCCAAACATTACGTTACGTTCGTGCGTGGGGTGTCTCGCGAAGTGAAATCCAAACAAGGAACCCCCCCCCCCCCCCCCCCCGATACACTACTACGTGACAATGTTGATCATCGGGATCCATTAGTCCTTTAGTACATACCATATTTATACCATCCCATATTTATTGATAGTTCTCATTAGAACCTATGATCCATATTCATTTAAATCCGGATATAAATCTATCGGAAGGAGTATATCAGTTTATTCATTCTTCTCCTTTATATAGGGTTAGGTTATATGATATCTCATCTCATATATACACAATATACTTTTCGCAACAAGTATATTAGTTATCCATATAGGACACCAAACAAGATTTCGGTATACGCACATTATTCTCTTTATGCATACACATCAATTTATATAACAATAGAAAGTTCCCATATAATATATATATATATATATATATATATATATATATATATATATATATATATATATATATATATATATATTAGTCACACATATAATATATATACTAACGGCACCCCACATAAGATCTATGGTGCTGGCATACTCTGCTATCAAGTCGTCGTATCACACAAACTAAGGGAAATACTAGTTCGGAATCACTCTCGAACTGGTTTAACACAAACTACATACAAATGGAGGCGAAGCATATTTCCAAGTCACTAAGAGGTCAGCATATACCCTCACGTCTCTTAGGACCGTCTGACTATCAATCAGATAGCCTCTACCAAGGAGTCCTATGTTCTAGGGTACAAGTCAATATCCCCCATAAAGGTCCCATCGAGATAAGACTGTCCCGACGCGGTAACCTCCGTGATAGCAAGTAGCGCGGGCATGATTTTTACACATATATAATATAAGGGCATACTCATAGCCCATATAATACATCACATACGTAGTATATTTATATCTTGGATATCCTACGCATTTATCAATTTTACCAATCCCCAATATGTAACAACCCTCGATTCTGGGAGGCTCATTTTATACTAATTTTACCGCATAAGGTAATTATATAAAATGTGGGGTTTGGAGTAGATATTAATTTTATGAATTTGAAGTTGATATTTACTATTTTGATGCATATTTACTGTAGGTGAAAGTAAATATCATCGGGTTGCATGTTTGCAGTGTCAGGTATTTAAACTGACATTTTGATTTAAATGATATTGGAACTCGAAATAATTTATAAAATTTCCGGATGCCAGTTTAGAGGGTGTAGTTAGTCCCGGATGGTGCGAGACATTCAAAATAAGTGCCATATTGTATTTTTGGATTCTGGGTACTTTTGACTGGTTTTAACTTAAACGCGTATTTGGGAGTCATTTTAATGTGGTATTAACCATTTAAGTTGGGATCTTTAACCTAAGCCACGATTTTTGTCTTCTAAAATCCCTTATTTTCCCCATCTTATGTCTTGAACATAGAGAGAGAAAGAAAGAAGAAGAGAAAAGAGGAGAAAGAAGAGAAAAATGAAGATTGAAGATGGATTGATGCTCCTACTCAAAGAAATCTGAGATATCAACCCTAAGGCAAGTTTTCTACTTGTTAATATATGTTTTCAGATGAATAAATTGTGTGACATTTATGTATATATATTTGGAGATCAAAAATAGAAATTTTGGTGTTTAAATCTAGATTTGGTTTTTTATGATAATCGTGAATGGTAATGGTTATAATCATGTGGGAAAATCTTTGGGTAGATAAAGATTGTTGGTGGAGTTCAAAATAGAAGAGATTTGTGATTTGGGTGTAGTTTCTTTTTGAAGAAAGAAGAACCCTAGATCTGCTATGATCGGTCGACCGCGGTCCCCTGACCGGTCGATCGGGCCTTCGAGGGCAGGCCTGCTGCTTTCCTACAAAGGCATAAACTTTGAGCGCGGTCGACCGCGATTCCTTTACCGGTCTACCGACCCCTCTATTTTAAGCTCTCTTCTTTTCTCCGTAGGCAAAACCTTGAGACGCGGTCGACCGCGGTCTTGGGACCGGTCGATCGGTCCCCTGTTTTTCACCTTTAAAATCTTATTTTTGTTTCCTAGATTTATTTTCTTCAATAAGGACTAGGATCCTTCTTGAATGAAGTAAATTTAGAGTTCTAGAGTCCTAGATGAATTAGTTATCCACCCTACATTAGAAATAGGACAAGTGTGAACTTTTCCGGCGTTATGCCAATTAATGTTAGGGCATTCTTTTCTTCTAGTTGACTAAAATAAGACTAGGAGATGTAGTATTACGTTTGAGAGACCTTAGAAGCTCAATAGAGCTATGATCTATCTTGATGATTTATAATAACTTCACAAGTAAATCTTGGGAGAATAGATTGATATTTCATTTAGTCATTGAGGTTGTAATACCGTCATGATATACGTATGGCTCCGGATGATAAGTAATATCATTTACAAATAAAGTAAATGGAAAAAGGTTTCAGATATAAATGAAACATGTACGTGGAAATGGTATTGATTTTAGTAAATGATAATTTACTTAATCATGAACTCGAGAAATGATAATTTACTTGATTCTTGAAAAATGATAAATAAAATGGTTGTTACACACCTCTCTAAATGACATCTTAAGGGAAGTTTGCGCGCTTGGTGATGCCCCCTGGCTAGTGAATGCAGGGAGGATATAGTCCATAGGCCATATAAGCGATTAGGTTATATTTTCAGCTCTGGTGAGGAGATTTCGGTTGTGGTCTTGACTCTCCCGCAGGCATATGGACGCTTCCCGACGTTTGCGTTATGAGCCCAGGTTGTCTTGTATAGATAGGCCTTAAAAGATGATGGTCATTTAGGGGCGTGCCCAGTGGGGAAACTCGGAGGGGCGGTCTTAAAATCGTTATATGTATATTAATATAACTATTCATAATCAAGTGGGACTTGATGTATGTGATATGCCATAAAGAGCATGATGTAGTGACATAAAGAGCACAATGAAATGCCACAAAGAGCATTTGTTGATAATAATATTCCTATTAAGGAATGGTAATGCCAGGATGGGCATGTAATTTAAAATAAAACCCACAAAGAGATTCAAATTTGAGATAAAAGCCGTAAAGAGCTTATAGTTATAGATTTATTTTCCTAATGAGGAATAAACTATGACATGAATCGGGGTATGATAGAAGTTTTTTTTTATGTTAATCTTTCCTTTCTCCTGCTTAGTTAAATTAAACTCATGCTTTTCTTTACTGTCTTAACCTATGTTTTAGAATTGTTTAGATAGACTTTATTCTTCCTAGTGTGATAATATTCATAACTGTCATACTCTTTATTCATCTGGTAATCATATAGAACCGGGCCCTGACCCGTTTACACTTCTTGTTGCATATGCATCTTGTCTCTGCTCAGGTACTCCTCCGCATGGATGCCTGATTTGAATTCCTATTCCGATGTCCTCGGCTAGCCATGATGCATTGCGGGTATTACGGGTCACAATTGGTATAGACGTTTTCATTTTTGTATTCTAGTTAAGATCAAGTCTTTTATTCGGGCGCGGTGTCCAAGCTTTTGTAAATGTCTAATGAAATGTAATAAGTAACTTATTGAACTTGTGTATTATTGGTGTATCAGTTGGTGACCGGTAACATATTCAGTCTTTTTATTGTATTCTTGTTGTATTATTTATATTAGTCTTGGGGTTTCCCTTATCTTTTAGGAATTGGGTTGTTTATTTTCATTTATTTACTTTCAAATCAAAATTTTTGGCAACCCGTTTTCTGAAATATTGGGTCGTTATCCTGGATACTCTATATTTTTATTGTGATGCTGAGAATTATTCCATCTATGATTCCGTTATATTGGAGTATTGGGATGGCCACCCCTTATTTTGGTGAGCGGGTTGTCACAGATGGTATCAGAGCATCAGGTTCTAGAGTCCTTTGGAATCTGTGTGGACGCCTTAAGTTTTAGTGTTGCTATTGATTTGACATAAAGCCTTAGGATTAAGATCGTTGATTCCTCTAGTGAGATCTCGTTCTTCTGCCATGATGTAGAATCTATAGAATCTCTTGGGCATTCGTGTGAGAGTAGTAGGTCGATTGAAGAAGGGCGTCATGAGAAGGAACTACGAAGGACTGTAAATTGTGGTCGGGGATGAGGACCGCTTGGGAGGTCGCTCCCTTTTTGTAGCATTTTCTTGTCTTGCTACTACGGCTACTAATTTCAGTTGATGTAGTTTCTCATTGTACCACGAGAAGTAGAAAGTGGTACTGAGATTGAGATTTCAAGCGATGTTAAATCGAAGTGGAGAAGTTCCCTGAAGTAGGATTAAGGATAATCCTTCACCCGTAGGAGCAGAGTTGGGATGGTGAAAATGTGGTCACCATATTCATGGGTGCCGGAAGTTTGGCCCATAGAGAAGCCCGGTGGATACTTGCAATGGCGAGTTTCTCTGGGATAACTGGACTGAGGAGAAGGTGGATTCTCAAAGGTTCACAAAATGTTCGGTTAAAGACCGATGGGGAATAAGGTGTTGTACGGTTAGGGAGACCATGCACTAGGAAATGATAGGCTCCAGAATAGGGGTCATTAACACTTCTAATGGAGTAAGATTCATGAAACCCCGTTGGTAGACATCCGCCTGGGGAGATTTCATTGAACTGAGGAAGAGGAGGCCGAGAGCGTGTCCTCTTTTACTAAGGAAGTAAGAGGGACTGCGTGGGTAATTATTGTCGACCAGAGTCAGAGGAATGGCTAGGATGCGGAGTGGTTGGTAAGTATGTGGATGGGAATTCCCCCTTATTAGTGGGTGGTGTATTCCTTATTATAAGACTTAGTAGTACTATATCTACTGTAGATTCGGGTGTGTAGTTTGAGATCGTTGTAGTTTTGATGCGATTATAGAAGAGTAATTATATGACTTCCGTAGTAGGGAAGTTTTATGATTTTTTTT
The DNA here is from genome assembly GCA_949130495.1 of Sambucus nigra. Taxonomy (NCBI): domain Eukaryota; kingdom Viridiplantae; phylum Streptophyta; class Magnoliopsida; order Dipsacales; family Adoxaceae; genus Sambucus; species Sambucus nigra. Next base: position 283,537,198 of record OX422217.1, on the reverse strand, counting down.
CACTCGTTATGAAACGAGTGATGATATTTTAAAGGTATATGTGTTACATGTAATGTGTGGTATGAGTGTTCTATTGTTTGTTTCATTGTATCTGGTTGTTATGACTTATCTCCACGACCAACAAAGTTAAGTAGTAATGCATAGGAGGGGTTCCTTGTTTGGATTCCGCTTTTGCGGGACGCTCCAGGCGTGAACCTTAACGGCGTTGGGAGTGGAGAGATGCCGTTTTATTTTCTTTTAATTTATGTATTACACGCGAGTAAAGGTATTTTGGTTGGTTTGGGGTGATAGCTTTCAAATAAAATTGTGAGGCTATCTTACTTCTAGTTCAAAATGGAACTAGTTGTTCTATGATTTCTCCCCTGGATACGGGTTGAGACTTTATAGAGGTGAATCGAGGTAGGTAGGAGATTTTGTTATTCATTTTATTACCTTGTGTGAGTGTTTGATTAATTGTTTGTTTGTCTTGTCTATGTATGTTACGCTTATCTCCATGATCAACTAGTTAAGTAGGCATGTGTCGGAGGGGTTCCTTGTTTGGATTTCGCTTCGGCAAGACACTCCGCCGCATGAACACTTAACGATGTTGTGATTGGAGAGACGCTATTCTTTTCCTTCTTATTTATTTTATTTATTTTGTTGTTAGATGTGGGATAGGAAGGATTAGCCGAGAATCACGTAGTAGAGTGATTAAGGGTTATTGAAGTGCGAGATAGAAGCACTGTATATAGTTCTCTCCTCTGACCGATGTGAGGGAGACTGTGATACGAAGTCGAATTGAGACTTCGGGATTGTGCCCTGATAAGAAGGCTATGTTTATATAAGGAGATATGTATTTGAAAGGCTTCACAGGAAGTGAATGTCTGATCAGTTAAAATCTTTAATAATGCTATGGTAAGATGTAGAAGTAGAATTTTGTTGAAGTGATTGAAAGTTAAAATTTATCGATCCCGATTATGTGTTTTAGACCGTCACATCTTAATGACCGACGATGCGAGGTAGTAGTGTAACGGGAGGGTTCCTTGTCTGGATTTGGCCTCGGCAAGACGTCCCACGCATGAAACTGAGTGAACGTTGGGTGTTGAGATAGGTCTTGGACACTAGGGATATACTTAGTATTACATATATATACGACTTATATAGGATATCTATAGATAGACCTTAGAATTCATTAGAACTTTAGGGCTATTAGGGTATGTGATGTTGATTCAGGAAGGTGGTAAGGAGTGGACCACGAATAAGTCGTGGGTTGGGATTAGATCCCAAGGAATGAGATTTAAGGGGTCTCGAGAGGTTTGGTAGGTTTGGCCGCAATAGATGAGGCTTTTTTTAGAAATAGTGTTACGTTGGTAACTTCACTTCCGGGGAATTAAAAGGACGGGTGGACCCTCACTCCTGAACCCATTATGGTAAGCTCGAGAGTGGGTGTACTGAAGAAGTTTCTGCCAGGTTGGGGAGTATTGATATTGGAGCATAGACCCATTGTTTATGCCTCTCACAAGCTTAAACTTGTGGGAAATATTAGTCCATGCTTGAATTAAAGTTCATCGTGGTAGTGATCACCTTAAATAGATAAGGCACTACTTCCTGGGTAGGAAACCTAGTCTTTCTCGCTAGCAGCGAGTTGTTGCTATATGTCGTGGGAGAAATCGAGTTGGTGCTCGGAGTTCAGAAGGACTAGTGATTGGATATTTTCTCATTCGCTAAGGAAATGCGATTTGGGGTTGTAGATGCGTCGAGTAAGAGAACCGTCAGAGATATTTGTGTTGGCTTGGAAAGCCAAATGAAACGAGCGTGACTCGAAAGACTTTGTAGCAAGAGCATTCCGGTCTGTCATAGACCATTTCACCTACTCCTGTGAAGAAGAGTGTCGGTGGAATGAAGAAGAGTATAGTCATAGACGGTTGCATTGAATTGTCAGCAGCGTTCTGGTCATAATCCTATTTGAGAGAATTGTTGATCGTTTGACCAGACTGTTGCATTTTCGGCCATAATGGACGAACTTTATGTGGATAAGAACGGCCCGCTCTTACTGGAGGAATGGTCGAACAGTGGGAGGTGCCTATATAAATAGGGTAGACCGAGACTAGATATTAGTGTCGGGGGTTTGATACAAATCTCCATGAAGTAATGGGAACCGTATGGAAATGGAGCACACCTTACCCCCTAACACGGATGCAGGAATGGAGGAGGCCGGATTAATGTTGAAAGGCGTATCTTGATTGTACGCCTTAGAGTACATGACTCACAAGCAGTATTGTGTATGGATGGAAATCCCTGTACAACCTTGAGGCTTTTGAATGGCCTTATGGATCATTTCCTTAGACATTGGCATTGTGAGTGGTCTAATGGGGTCGGGTGAGTAATTCGCTTACTCGTTGGAAGGAACCAATGAGTAATATGTTCCTTGGACTTGGAGTGGTCTCGGTACATTTCTTTAAAGATTTGGATTTTAAGCCATACACCTTGATGAGATACGTCAATGTGAGGAAGTTGAGTAGAGTTGGGGATTAGCCACTTAGAGTAGGTATGGGTACCCCGAGGGGAGATGTAACATGATTCTGGGGGTTAGGCGATTTGTTCAGAGTCATGTGGGCATCGTCTTCCACCGTAGGAAGCTAGAATCGATAGTTAATGAGGAACGCTTTGTGCTATACTAGAGCACAATTGCTGTAGGCTGAGTTCGATGGAGTCGATCTTGGTCCGGGTCCATTTGGGATGTTGCGTTAACCAGGGGGTTTGCTTAGGATGGTAGAATCCTAGTTTAGAGTAGTATACCCTTTATGAGAGTTGGGTATGCCCGAATTTTGGGGGCAAAATTCCCTCTTAAGGGGGGGAGTATGTGACAACCCTCGATTCTGGGAGGCTCATTTTATACTAATTTTATCGCATAAGGTAATTATATAAAATGTGGGGTTTGGATTAGATATTAATTTAATGAATTTGAAGTTGATATTTACTATTTTGATGCATATTTACTGTAGGTGAAAGTAAATATCATCGGGTTGCATGTTTGCAGTGTCAGGTATTTAAATTGACATTTTGATTTAAATGATATTGGAACTCGAAATAATTTATAAATTTACGAATGCCAGTTTAGAGGGTGTAGTTAGTCCGGATGGTGCGAGACAGTCAAAATAAGTGCCATATTGTATTTTTGGATTCTGGGTACTTTTGACTGGTTTTAACTTAAACGCGTATTTGGGAGTCATTTTAATGTGGTATTAACCATTTAAGTTGGGAGCTTTAACCTAAGCCACGATTTTTGTCTTCTAAAATACCTTATTTTCCCCATCTTATGTCTTGAACATAGAGAGAGAAAGAAAGAAGAAGAGAAAAGAGGAGAAAGAAGAGAAAAATGAAGATTGAAGATGGATTGATGCTCCTACTCAAAGAAATCTGAGATATCAACCCTAAGGCAAGTTTTCTACTTGCTAATATATGTTTTGAGATGAATAAATTGTGTGATATTTATGTATTTATATTTGGAGATCAAAAATAGAAATTTTGGTGTTTAAATCTAGATTTGGTTTTTGATGATAATCGTGAATGGTAATGGTTATAATCATGTGGGAAAATCTTTGGGCAGATAAAGATTGTTGGTGGAGTTCAAAATAGAAGAGATTTGTGATTTGGGTATAGTTTCTTTTTGAAGAAAGAAGAACCCTAGATCTGCTATGATCGGTCGACCACGGTCCCCTGACCGGTCGATCAGGCCTTCGGGGGCAGGCCTGCTGCTTTCTTACAAAGGCATAAATTTTGAGTGCGGTCGACCGCGACTCCTTTACCGGTCGACCGACCCCTCTATTTTAAGCTTTCTGCTTTTCTCCGTAGGCAAAACCTTGCGACGCGGTCGACCGCGGTCTTGGGACCGGTCGACCGGTCCCCTGTTTTTCACCTTTAAAATCTTATTTTTGTTTCCTAGATTTATTTTCTTCAATAAGGACTAGGATCCTTCTTGAATGAAGTAAATTTAGAGTTCTAGAGTCCTAGATGAATTAGTTATCCACCCTACATTAGAAATAGGACAAGTGGGAACTTTTCCGGGGTTATGCCAATTAATGTTAGGGCATTCTTTTCTTCTAGTTGACTAAAATAAGACTAGGAGATGTAGTATTATGTTTGAGAGACCTTAGAAGCTCAATAGAGCTATGATATTTCTTGATGGTTTATAATAACTTCACAAGTAAATCTTGGGAGAATAGATTGATATTTCATTTAGTCATTGAGGTTGTAATACCGTCATGATATACGTATGGCTCCGGATGATAAGTAATATCATTTACAAATAAAGTAAATGGAAAAAGGTTTCGGATATAAATGAAACATGTACGTGGAAATGGTATTGATTTTAGTAAATGATAATTTACTTAATCATGAACCCGAGAAATGATAATTTACTTGATTACTGAAAAATGATAAATAAAATGGTTGTTACACACCTCTCTAAATGACATCATAAGGGAAGTTTGCGCGCTTGGTGATGCCCCCTAGCTAGTGAATGCAGGGTGGATATAGTCCATAGGCCGTATGAGAGATTATGTTATATTTTCTGCGCTGGTGAGGAGATTCCGGATGTGTTCTTGACTCTCCCGCAGGCATATGGCCGCCTCTCGACGTTTGCGTTATGAGCCCAGGTTGTCTTGTATAGATAGGCCCTCGAAGATGATGGTCATTTAGGGGTGCGTCCAGTGGGGAAACTCGGAGGGGCAGTCTTAGAATTGTTATATGTATATTAATATAACTATTCATAATCAAGTGAGACTTGAGGTATGTGATATGCCATAAAGAGCATGATGTAGTGCCATAAAGAGCACAATGAAATGCCACAAAGAGCATTTGTTGATAATAATATTCCTATTAAGGAATGGTAATGCCAGGATGGGCATGTAATTTAAAATAAAAGCCACAAAGAGCTTCAAATTTGAGATAAAAGCCATAAAGAGCTTATAGTTATAGATTTATTATCCTAATGAGGAATAAACTATGACATGAATCGGGGTATGCTAGAAGTTTTTTTTTATGTTAATCTTTCCTTTCTCCTGCTTAGTTAAATTAAACTCATGCTTTTCTTTACTGTCTTAACCTATGTTTTAGAATTGTGTAGATAGACTTTATTCTTCCTAGTGTGATAATATTCATAATTGTCATACTCTTTATTCATCTGGTAATCAGATAGAACCGGGCCCTGACCCGTTTACACTTCTTGTTGCATATGCATCTTGTCTCTACTCAAGTACTCCTCCGTAGGGATGCCTGATTTGAATTCCTATTCCGGTGTCCTCGGCTAGCCGTGATGCATTGCGGGTATTACGGGTCACAATTGGTATAGACGTTTTCATTTTTGTATTCTAGTTAAGATCAAGTCTTTTATTCGGGCGAGGTGCCCAAGCTTTTGTAAATGTCTAATGAAATGTAAGAAGTAACGTATTGAACTTGTGTATTATTGGTGTATCAGTTGGTGACCGGTAACATATTCAGTCTTATTATTGTATTCTTGTTGTATTATTTATATAAGTCTTGGGGTTTCCCTTATCTTTCAGGAATTAGGTTATTTGTTTTCATTTATTTACTTTCAAATCAAAATTTTTGGCAACCCGTTTTCTGAAATATTGGGTGGTTATCCTAGATACTCTATATTTTTATTGTGATGCTGAGAATGATTCCATCTATGATTCCTTTATATTGGAGTATTGGGCTGGCCACCCCTTATTTTGGTGAGCGGGTTGTCACACAATATTTTATTTTCTGAGCTTTTCTCACCGCACAATGATTATATCAACAACATCGATATATATTATTTATATCTCTTGTCAATGTTTTATGGATAAAATCTCCAAACTCTTATAGCGATAGCCAATAGCCTCGAATATTCTCATTCCCAATAATATAAGCCGTCACACAATTAAAATACCCCAATATGTATTCCTTTATTTAATATTCAAATCTCACCTAAATATCTCTTTAAGTATTATTCCTCACGAACACCCCTATTTGGGTAAATCATGGATTTTTCTTTTAACTAATCCAAAATACACGTATTACTAAAAAAAATACTTATAAGTTCCCATGCTATTTTTGGGAACCCAAAATATTTATCTCCAAACAATTTTAGGCTTTTATTTTTCCAATTTCCGAGTGCATTTCCGAGGTGGTGATTTCACCCCGGAACTTCCATCTTATAAAAATCATAACAATTCCAAGAAAAATCATAAAAATACATGGTTAGCGCCCATGCGACCTTATCTAAAAGATCTACAACTTTCGTGTTTTGATCGAGAGCTGAATCAGCTGTTTTCCTATCCTAAACAGTCTGGAAGTGATGCTAGTCACTATTCACCTTCTTCTCCAAAAATCCAACCTCCATTAAAACACCTCTAAGCTTTTTATCTCCTCTCTCATCATCAACCAACTTCAAACAACCATAAATACACATATATAAAGGGTTCTAATCATCCTAGAACCCATATTCAACAATTAATTTCAATAAATTCCAAGTTTCTCAAATTGGGTATTAATCGAGTTATATCCGTTTTAATCTTCCGAAAACCCGTTTGATCCACGAAATTTCAACCCAAAAATCTTTAGTTTTATACCAACTATAATATGAGAAATTAAAAACACTAAATCATAAAGCAAGTTAAACACTTGCCTCGTGGATTAAATCTGACGACCACGAGTCGAATCCCGCGAATTTTGACCGGAAATCTCTTCTTTTCTTCTCTTTTCTTTCTTCTTCTTTCTTCTCTTCTTTCTCTCTCTCTTAGGGCTAATATTTGGGGGAAATGAGGGCTTCCACCTCTTTAAATCCTAAATTGGGTATATACCCAATTATTAAATGACCCGTGTACTCATTTATGAGTCCCTACTAGTTCAAAAATGCCCGGAACCCAAATACTACCCCCGGGTACTCTATTTTGACTATCTCGGCAATTCCGAACCCAATGGCGCAGTCAAAATCTCCATTCGAGTCACTTCACTAAAATTCACTATTTTAACCCAATACGTTCAATACGCGTATTTTCCAAATTAAGATATTTCCTTTGTCTCTTTACCCAACTTGCGACATGTAATTAAAAATAATCCACTCATATACTTAGTCTCGTAAGAAAATATAATCCATGTAAATATTAATCTGACACTTACAAACTAATATTTACTATTTAGTTTATAACATTAAATTTATTTAATTTCACTCATTAATCCCAAAATTACTATTCACAATAATTCCTCAAATTGTCAAATTACATCCACATTGTAATTTAAATACCTTTAAAAGTACGGGATATTACACATGGTAGCTGACGCGTTAAGCCGAAGACCACCAGGTGAGCTAGTAGTGGTTTGGAAACCGAAGTGGAGAGAGCTTTGATACAATGATGAGATTGCTATAACTTGTTTGTTCATGTTATATATCATGTCTGAGATTGTTATGAGGGTAGTGAACGCGCAGGTAGAGGATCCTTATTTACAGGACAAAGTTTTACAGTTATTAGGTGATGGGATAAATGGGTCTCGATCAATTCGGAGGGTGGTTTACGTTTTAATAGCATACTCGTGGTTTCAGATAATGACGATTTACGACATGCAGTGATGTCAGAGGCTCATAGGTCTCTATTTGTCGTACATCCCAGTTGGGATAGGATGTACCAGGGTATGTGCACACAATATTGGTGATCGAGGTGGAAATAGGACACAACAGAGTTTGTCTCGAACTGTGCTACTTTCCAGCTAGTGAAGGTAGATCACTAGAGACCAATATGGATTTTATATCCATTAGAGACTTACTTATCGAAATGAGAGAGTATCTCCATGGATATTATCACTGGGTTGCCGTTGTCATAATGTGGTCACGATTATATATGGTTGATAGCGAATCGATTGACTAAAGTGGCTCATTTTCTTTCAGTTTGTACTTATTTTAAGACAAAGAAGTATGCACATTTATTTATTACCCAGATAGAAAGCTTACATGTGGCCCCTCTTAATATTTCATTCGATAGGGACAAGATATTTGTGTTCCATTTCTGGTAGAGTTTTCAGGAGGTGATGGGAACATATTTATGATTGCGTACAGCGTATGACCCACAGACAGAAGGGTAGAATGAGAGGGTTAATCAGATGTTTAAGGATATGCTACGAATGTGTATACTCAGTTTCAGGGGAAGATGGGAGCAATATCTTCCTTTGGCGGAGTTCGCATATAATAACTTCTACCAATTTACTGTCGGCATGGCACCATTCGACGCATTGTATGGTCAACCTTATTTTCACCTACTTGTTGGTTTAAGGTAGGGGACAATAAACTGGTGGGACCATAGATGATTTAGGACACCACTACTAAGATTGAGTTGATTTGAGGATGCCTCCGGATAGCTGAAGATAGACACAAGAGTTACGTAGATGCAGACATGAAACATATTGAGCTTGTGGTTGGCGACAAGGTATTGGTTCAAGTGTATCTTATGAAAGGAATGATGAGATTTGGCAAGAAAGGGTAATTGGAACCGAGATATGTGGGACCATTTTTGATGATTGAGAGGGTTGGACTAGTGGCTTATATATTGGGATTACAAAAGCATCTTCAGTGGATTCATGACGTGTTTCACGTGTCATTACTGAAGAAATACCGGCAGAGTGAGAGATATTTTTGGCATGTCCCATTAAAGGAGATTGATTTGTAGTCTAGCATCTCATATGAGGAGATACCAGTGGTGATGCTTTATCGTAGTGAGCATAAACTGTGGTAAAATGTGGTGCCCATGGTTATAGTTCAGTGGAGGCACCATAATGCAAAGGAGTTGACATGGGAGAGAGAGGATGACATGCATGCCCGGTATCCAAAGTTATTTATCGTAGGTACGTTTGAATTTTGAGGACGAAATTTTCTTGTAAGGGGGGAAGTATGTAACAACTTGTATTTTTAAAGAATTAAAAAATTAATTAAATTGGTTAAAATTTATATTACACGCGTAACATAATTTAATAAAAATATGATGGGTCGACTAAATTATTAATTGGAGAGAAATAATTAATTATTTTGAATAAGATTACTAAATTAATAGTAATTATAAAACTTATGTCACAATGAGTGACAGTGACGTGACATTATAATATCAGAACCGAATGTCGTGAGCAGACTAAATATGGCAGAGATAGAAAATACATTATGAGTAACTAGGATGATGATTTTGAAGTTATGATGGAGTTCAGAAGGGTCGAAACAATCAAAATAGTATACCTGGGTATGTAGTTTGGGTGTCGGGACAATTTTAGACATAATTTACAACCCGAGATGGCATATTAGTCATTTTATAACCTAAGGTTAAGGGAATTTTGGGATTTTTAGTATTATAAGTAGTTGTGGTGATAGGAAGTTAGGTAAAGAGATTAGAAAATAAGTGGAGGCCAGTAGGTAGGAGAGGAAGAGTTTTTTGGAGCTCAAGGAAGGGTTTGGGGAGAATTCAAGCTCAATTTAGCATCACAACCACTATTGGAGGAAGGATTAGAAGAGAAGCCTCATGAAAGAGGATCAAATCAAACAACTTCAATATAAGGAAAGTATTTATCTTGCAATTTTTATTAGTTATTATACCTATACAGAGTAGGAATTTGATCTTAAGGTCAATTCATGTCATACATATAATTTGATGAGAAAATTATAATTGAGAATAGAATTTGATCTAGTATGACTCCAATTATATGGGGGAAATAAAAACCAAGGATTTTGGGATTTGCATCACGGATTAAATTTGTGTTTTCGTGAATTTATTTTAAGAACATAAAATTATAGAATTTATGATCATGGGTTGTTAAATTTGATTATATGATGAAATTATATGTATTTTATTCATATTTTACATTAAAAAACATCCCTATATATATCTTTGATGTTTAGTTATGTTAATTTCGAGATTGGGATGTTCATATGGATGTTTGAGGATTTGGGTAGTGTAGAAGTTAGTAACAACTATGAAAAGAAGAAGGACAAGCTACATTTTGAACCTATTCGGTAAGGCAAACTGATTCAGCCATTGGGTGAATTGATTCGGTTTGCCCAAAATTGAAAAAATTTCCTTTTAAACCCAAAAATTGTGGACAATTCATGAGAAAACTTTTAGGACATTTTTAAATTATGGAGAGAAATGTAAATATGTCAGAAGACCTAAAATATGGATTAGGTTTATAGAATTTGACACGAGTTAAGAGTTAGGATAATTGATTAAATGTTCATAACTAATACATGAAGGAAATTCTGAACGACTACCCGAGGTGATCGTTCTATTGTGTTGATTTATTTTGGGTTCGATGAGACATACCGAACTACAAGTCCTTATCTGAGTACGAGAGGTACATGGACATGATAGCAGAGTATGCCAACATCACGAGGAGCCATTCCGGGGATGCTATATTTTTGTGTGTGTGTGTGTGTGTATATATATATATATATACTTATGTGAACTAATAAAATAGTTAGATGACGAATATCTAAAAAGTAAATTAAGTTGTGAAACTTAAATTTGACTCAATAATAAAATGAGAATAAATAATTTATTATTAAGACCGTATTAACGTATAGTATGTGAATATACGTGAGAGTTATATTATCAAGAGTAATCAGATACCTTAGCTAGTTGGGCAGGGAATGCTAGCTAGGTAGAATATGTTAGGCATGTACACTAGTTGAGAGGTGAGAATCTCAAGTGAGTGAACGTGAATAATACACGTGTTCTAAATAACTGATTTATATTGTGATTTTAAGACTTGCTAACTATTTTCAAAAAACATTACTTGGGCTCTGACCCGTGTCAAAAAAATTTCAAAACAGTTTAGGTGTCCAACCACAGGGACGCCACCTTAGAGATCCTATCCAGTAACGCGTAGCTGCATCATTGTGGAGGCCCACAGGATATTTCTTAGACGCTTTAGCTTATTCTCTCTAGATAGGAAATTTAATTATCAGTTATCTATTATTTCATATGGGCGTCTTTTCTTCAGACTATCTATTTATTTCAGTTATGTAGCAGACTGTATTCATATTTTATTTACTAATTTCATATTGTGGTTGGATTTTATACTTATAGAACCGATGGTTTATTGGGCTCATTTATTTAGTTATTCATATGCATTATGTGATTGTTTAGACTACATTCATGTGGGAATCGTTTAATTCATTTAAATTATTGTTGCGTCCGATAATAATGAAAGATAAAATTGACACTAGCTTATTTTGGCATAGGTGATTAGTAAATAATTTTTTTTTGACAGTGATGCTAAGATTGAAACCATTAATGATTCTGATTTAATTTAATACTTGGCTGATCACCCAGGATTAAAGTAGGCGAGGTGTCACAATACGGTGCTGGGTTGGTCTAAAACTTCCCGAGATCCAAAAATATACTCGGATATATTATTCTAACTATTTTGACCCTTTTGGAATAAACTGTGACCTCAAAATCACCATCCGAGTCACTCTAAAAATAATTCCTATCTCAACCTCATATAATCTACACGTGACTCCCGATTGAGATATAATATTCTTGCATGACTGTCACTAGTTATGACATAAACTAATAAATTGCTATTCCCTTGGGAATTATTTTCAAAAAACATTAATCATTTTCTCACTCATTAATATTTTAATCAACACATAATATTTAATTCCATTAAATTACGTCACTCGTCTAATTTTAAATTAGCCTAATTAATTAAATTTTAAATACTATGAATTAGGGGGTGTTACACCTATTAAGTCTCTCTCTCTCTCTCTCTCTCTCTCTCTCTCTCTCTCTCTCTCTCTGTGTATATATATATATATATATATATATATATTCTTGTTAATTTGCAAATATTCTTAAAAGTGACAGTTTGGTTTGAATCAATCGCCTAAATATATAATCTTATTCAATTTCAGGATTTTCAATGGCAATCTCCATACACTCTAATATTTTATTACCACTATTGAATAATCGTGTCGCGTGACATAATTCTACCTAGATTTAGTTACTCATGCGCACAAAACTGAGTATTAGCACATCATATCTTATAGTTATATATACATTTAAGGGAAAAATAATCGCAACGTGTGATTTCAACAAAAAAGATTACAATACCAATTTTATATGCGAAAAAGAATTATAAATTGATTTTATCTTTTGGTCCTACGCATGCATCTATGGTGATAAAATAGATAAATCAAACCATGCAAATGCGACAAGACCAAGTTTCAAGAAAACAAACCTTTCGGGTAAAAACCTTTATTTCACTATATAACGTAAATCGCAACTTTAAAATTACATAGAGAAATATGCCATGAATCTCCCATATAAAATCCATAATACCCACAACCTAAAATCAATAATGATTCCCTTGATAACCACAATGGACCACAACCCTTCATTAACCTCAGCCTTAGTCTTCAGCATTGAATCCCCCAGGTTTCACAAGTCAGTAATAGAGATCCTCTCCACCAAGGTGTATGCAAAGATACAAAAAAGTCTTGGAATCTATACTAATTCACAAGAACAATATTCAAGGATGAATTTTGTGAATTAAAACAATTTTTAAGGAAAACAAAACTTGAAATTTCACTGCTAATATACGGAAACGTGTTGGTAAAAATCTTAAACAACTGGATCATGAAGCAGGTATTTATAAAAACCTTAAGTTGGCGGGTCATTCGAATGACACTGGCATGTCGTTATAACGACTTCCAATGCCTTTTGAACGACAGTAGGATGTGATTTTAATGACAGAGCCTTGTCGTTTGAACAACAAAAACATCCAAAACTTTATTTTTAAACTCCGCTTATAGGTATCTAAAAAACATATTTTCAAAACAAAAAACAATCCTATTCATCTTTTGATAAAAAATAAACATCTTAAATATAATTCCATGAATTAATTAAACTCTAAATTTTTTTATACCTTTTGGAATGTTGGGAAGTCTTCAAACTTGGAGGTGAGTGAGTTAGGTTCGTCTTGACGGTGTGTGACGATTTGTAATAGGATACACCAATCTAGCCTAAAGCGATGCTATGAACATTGATAGAAAAATTGTTCTTACAATACGTTTATTGGACGTATTATAATTACAAGAATAAAACATGAGAAAACATCAAGTGATTTTATATAACGGTTATAGATATTTTGACATAAAAAATATGATTTACAATTAAAACAAGAACCCAATATCAAATTCTTTAATAGAATCAAAGTTCCATTTAAAAATCCATGTAAAATTACTTATCCAAATGATCTATAAATAATTTTAATTCCGTTTTCATTCAAAGAGGATTAAAACTCGGTAGGAGCTTTTAGGTCATCTATGCAATTGAAGGGATACTCTGGCACATGTAAAACGACTCACCAAGATTACTTATTGATATAATTCGAGTATAAAACTTGCTTGAGCTCTTGAATTGCACAAAAAATGGGTCACCATTCATACTATCTTTTTTATTTATGTTAGTCAAGTCTATCATTACAATATTGCTGATAGGATCAAAGTTACGAGAATTATTGTATTAGTCTTTTACCCAATCATAATAAAATAAAATCTCTTTAAATCTTGCACAAAATAATTCTATAATTTTTATAATAACAACATAGAAAGTTATTTTATCTTCAAAATGGTTTTTTCTTTAGCATTATTTCTAAAATATGTAATATATTTCATTTATATCTCGTTATTTTGTATCTCGGTTATATGTTTCTCATGAAAGATCAATGAGAATAAAAAACTATTAAGCCAAAACTTTTTAAACTTGTGTGCTATAAACTTGGTCCCATTAGCGATACAAGCAATCCTTGATGTGGACTCCCCCATCTTCGATAACTAAAATTAGGGATTACATAAGTTGTGTAAACATTTTTCAAAATGTGCAATCATTTATCAATTTGTAATGGACGTTAAACATAACAATTTCATCATTTGCTATCTAAAGTCTAAATTCACCATCTACCCCATACCGCTTTTTATTTTTCCTAAACACGTTATATTTTCTACGCATTAAATTTTAAAATTTATCAAGAGGGTGATGTAGTATATAGGTAACAACACAAAATAAACTTACAACACAAGACTACACTCTCAATCCATCGACATCTTCATGTGTTTTAAAGATATAATGATTCACGTGCTCAAATTGTAAACTTATTAGTTTAAGTATCTTGACCTTGACTAAACCCTATTCATTGACCAATTATTATGGTCATCTACAAATCTCTTGCTATCTAGATTAGAAATTCCAAAGCTAGGGCTGGGAATTCCCTATAAAATATAGACACCTCTAGATAAATGTATTCCTAGGCAATGGATACATTGACATACCTCGTATTCTTAACATACTCTTTAAAAACAATATCATTAACCTAGGAATTGTAGTTAATAAAACTCATTAGCGACATAGTTACCCAACTACTTATTAATAATTAAACTTTTCAAAGAATGCTTATAAATTATATCTTTCAAGCATATACATACATTGAAATCTAAATGGGATTTATCTAAGTATTTTATGCATAAATGCACGAATGGGTTATTCCTAATATAAATAATGAATGCGTAGGGAATGGTGGGGTACTTCCCGAATATAAAAGTCGCTTCATCCAAAATTTCGCCTCGATGTGATTTGCATTGAATACCTTTGCCCCTCAGAAATCCTTATTCTTATATAAGCAATGCCTAAAGAATAAATGGAAGAGTTGCATATTCACCTGCTAATTGTGAGACTGACACTTTTTTAGATCATGTGTGGATTAGTTCATAACCCTCTCTAAATTTGATGAAGAATTAGAGGGTATCTTTAAGTGATGCAATGTGTTTAAAAAAACTTTTCTTTTTTTTCTCTCTTTAAAGTAAATTTTGTGACACCCCGCCTAATTAAATACCGGGTGATCGGGCCTACATGATTTACAAATTGGTTCATTCTCAGCATCACTGTTGAAAACCAAATTAATTACTAATCACCTATTAGTTAATTAAGCCGATGACAAATATTATCTTGCGATAAACAAACAAATAATAATATGAGGAAAAAATGAATTACAACATTCAAACAATACTGGAATCCAAACCATCTCAAGTAAATAAATAAGTAAAGTTTTGCCGAAAAAACCATCAGCTAAAAAATTTAAAACCCAATAATAAATCTAACTGATAAGAAAATTTGAATACAAGTCTGAAACTAAAATACTGAATGAATAAAGTCTAACTAGGGAAACATTTCCAAATGAAATACTGAAATACAGCTAAGAGGTCCTACACTAGGAATGAATGAATGATGCATTGTGACAACCCGTAATCCGAAATAAGGGGTGGCCAGCCCGATACTCCAACATAACGGAATCATGGATGCAAATCATTATCAGCATCATAAAAATAAAATAAGTATACGGGAAATCACCCAATAATTCAGAAAACGGGTTGCCAAAAGTTTTTAATTTAGTTTGATTGCAAGTAAAAGAAAACAATTTAAACAACCCAAATCTGAAGAGAAAGTGGAATTCCAAAAGGGCTTATATTACATCAACAACAAATGTACAATAAAGGACCGAATATGCTGACGGTCAACAGGTACATACAACGTGTTACAACAGTTTAATAATTTACATAATACATCCATTAAACAGTTACAAAGTTTGGGTCACACGCCCGAATGACAGACTCGATCATATCTAGATTACAAAAGAAGGAAACGTCTAGTAACACATCTTATAATATCCGCAAGATCTTACAGCTCCTCAAAAGTTTAGGATTAGGAATATCATAACGGGCGCCCTTGCGGCGGAGCACCTGAACGGATACAATTTCATGCACAATAAGGAAAATGAACGGGCCAGGGCCCGATTTTATATGATTACCAGATGAATAAAAAGAATGACAGTCATGAGATATTAATCGTAAATGATAAGGATAAGCGTCTAACAATAAAAACCCAAAGCATATTAAAGTAGTTTAAATGATTATGTCTTTTTATTAAATTATGCAAGAGAATATAATTAGACATCATAAATTTAAAAGCCTCCATTTTTATTTACCATTTCATTCCAATTTCCATTCCTTAACAGGAATATAATACCATCATATGTTCTTATTGCATTTTACATATCTTAAGTCCCAATTGATTTAGAATGGTCATATTCTTATACATATAACGATTCTAAGACAGCCCCTCCGAGTTTCCTGACTGGGTGCACCCTTAAATGACTATCATCTTCCAGGGACCATCAAACAAGACAACCTGGGTAGCTAACGCACATCGGGAAGTGGCCATATGCCTGTGAGTGAGTCATAACCACACCTGGAATTACCTCACTAGCGCAGAATAAAACATATAACAACCCCGCATATGGCCGAGGACTACAGTCTCCCTGAATTCACTAGCCAGGGGACATCACCTCATGCGCGAACTTCCCTTATGATAGCATTTAGAGAGGTGTGTTTAAGTAAATTAGCATTTACCCATTAAATCTTAATTTCATTCCCATTATTCATATTTGGTTCATTTTATCCGAAACCACAATTATTGAATATTCTCGTTAATATTCATCATATTTTAAATCCTGAATTAATCTCCAAGTGATCACAATAATGCTACTAGTTCCAAGGTCTTATATACCTCATTAGAGCCCCTACCGTCTCCAAGTACGGGCCTACAACTCCTAGAGACTTAACGGATTTCTGAAGAACGGAAAAATCCAAACCTCAATTTGTACACATTCGGAATAAGCCCCATTTAACCCAATCCTAACGTAGGGTAGCTATCTAGCTCATTTAGGACTCTAAGTTTACTTCATTCAAGAAGGTTCCTAGTCCTTATCAGAAAGAATAAAACTAGGAAATAAAATCAGGATTAAAGACGAAAAACAGGGGACCGGTCAACCGGTCCTGAGACCGTGGTTGACCGCGTCTCATAATTTTACTTAAGAATAAAAGAAGAAAGCTCAGTTCGGAACGACCGATCGACCGGTCAAAGGACTGCGGCCGACCGCACACCAAAAATTATACCTTTTTGGGAAAGCAGTGTGCCCTCCCTCGAAAGCCCGATCGACCGGTCAGTGGACCGCGATCAACCGGTCATAGAAGACTTAGACCATTTTCATCTTCTACTAAGCTAAATCCAAGGTCAAATTTCAACATTTGCCTTTCTCTCCATAACCCCCAAGTACATTATACCAACAACATTTCCAAACCTCAACAACATACTAAAATCCTTAGAAATCCTACCAAACTAAGATCTAATAATTTAAATACCCAAAATAGGTATCCAAACCTAATATTTACCCAAATCTCCCAAATACAGAACTATCACACAAATTATCCACCATAAATCATATATTAGCAAGTAGAAAACTTGCCTTAAGCTTGCAAATTCAGATTTGAGGAAGATGAATGCAAGATCAATCTCCAAATCATCAATCTCTCTCTTTCTCCACAAGTTCTCTTCTTCTCTCTCTCACTCCAGGTTAACAAATTTCACTTAAGAGAAATAAAAGAAAAGCAAGACATAAATCATGCCTTTAGACTAAATTCCCAACTTAAGTGGTTAACACCACATTAAATGATTCGCAACTACGCATTTATACTAAAACCAGTCAAAAGTGCCCAAAACCTCAAAATACAATATGGCACTCAATTTGACTATTTCGCACCATTTGGGATTGACTACACCCTTCAAATTGTCATTTGGAATTTTATAACTCATTTCAAGTTCCGGTTTCCATCTTAAGACATAAATGTCATTTTAATTCTTATGACACAATAAACTGCAACATGGTGATATTTACCCACATATAAGGCAAACATACAACATTTTTATAAATATTAACTTATCTCATTAAATTAATACTTACTCCGCATTCCAACATTTTATATATAATTACTTCACATAGTAAATAAATATAAAATAGGTTCTCAAAAGCGAGCGTTGTTACATACTCCCCCCCATATGAGGGAATTTTGCTCCCAAAATTTAAGTGTACCTTGAATAAAGAGATGCGGATACTTTTCCTGCATATCATCCTCGCGTTCCCAAGTTGATTCCTTGGTGTTATGATGACTCCATTGGACTCGCACCAAGGGAACCACTCAAGACCTCAACCTACGCTCCCCATGCTCTAGAATAGCAACTGGTTGTTCTTCATATGAAATGTCGGGTCGTAAGTCGATATCCTCAAAAGGGATATGCCAAAGGGCACCTTCGCACCTTTTATACTTCTTCAGAGAGGAGACATGGAACACATCATGAATTTCTTGTAAATATTTCGGTAAGGCAAATTAATATGCCACTGGACCCACCTTAGCAATAACTGGAAAAGGTCCAACGAAACGTGGCGCAAGCTTCCCTTTCTTTCCGAAACGCTTGGTACCTTTCATTGGTGACACTCGTACCAAGACTTGGTCCTCAATCTCCAACTCCACATGTCTCCTATTTGCATCGGCATAACTCTTTTGGCAGTCTTGAGCTATCCGAATGCGATTCCGAATGAGTTCAATTTTAGAAGAAGTATCCTGGATCATTTCAGGTCCAAGGAATTTATTATCCCCCACTTCTAACAAACACGTGGGTGATCTACAAGGCCGACCATAAAATGCTTCATAGGGCGCCATCCCAATAGTAAATTGGTACGAGTTGTTATAAGAAAACTCGACCAAAGGGAGATATTGTTCCCAACCACCCTTGAAATCAAGCATACACATACGGAGCATATCCTTCAACATTTGGTTTACTCTTTCAGTCTGGCCATCTATTTGAGGATGATAAGAAGTTCATAACTTCGACTCGGTTCCCATAGCCTCTTGGAAACTTCACCAAAAGTGGGAAACAAAAATCTTATCTCGATTGGAAATGATATTTAATGGCACCCCATGGAGTCTGACAATCTTCGCGATGAATAATCGGCCATAGCGAGTAGTGTCATAATCGGTACGCACAGGTAGGAAGTGTGCTGACTTAGTCAAGCGGTCGACAATCACCCAAATAGAGTCGCAACCACTTTGTGACCTTGACAAGCCTGTAATAAAGTCCATCAATATGCTCTCTCACTTCCATATCGAAATCTCCAACGGTTGTAACAATCATGTCGGTCGCTGATGATCGATTTTGACCATTTGACAAGTAGTGCATTGAGATACGAACTCAAAAATATCTCGCTTCATGCCTGGCCACCAATACAGACGGTGCATGTCTTGATACATCTTGTCCCCACCAGGATGTACCGTAAATTTAGAACCGTGAGATTCTGCCATCACCGCCCATCTCAAATCCCCCTCCTCCGTGAAAATGAGTCTTCCATGGAAGCGTAGTCCACCCTCTGAACTTATCAAGTAGAATTCCGCTCCCTTGGACAGTAATCAGCATATATGGTCTTGACAACCCTTATCCCTTCCTTGGGCTTCTACGACCCTTTCCACAATTTTAGGCGCAATGGTCATCACCGCCATGAACTCCCTAACAACCGCATCCTCGTGACTGAGCTCTTTCAACTTAGCTTTCCATACATCAGCTAACTCTCCCTCGAGCCTTCTACTCAAAGCATCCGCTACTACGTTCGTCTTGCCCGGATGATAATGGATATCAAATTGATAATATTTCACGAACTCCAACCATCGGCGCTGTCGCATATTCAAATCTTTCTGTGAAAATAAATATTGCAGCGATTTATGGTTCGTGAAAAGACTAAATTTCTCCCCTAGGAGATAATGTCTCCAAATCTTCAAGGCAAAGACAACTGCGGCAAGCTCTAAGTCATGCACTGAATAATTTCTTCCATGGGGCTTGATCTTGCGGGAAGCATAAGCAATAGCCCGTCGCTCTTGCTAAAGCACACCTCTTAATCCTTGTAGATATGCATCGGTGAAGACTAGATATTCCAACCCCAGTTTTGGCAATGCAAGGACTGGATCCGAAGTCAATAAATCTTTGAGCTCATCAAAAGCATCCTGACAAGAGTTATCCCATAAAAACCTCACCCCTTCCCGGGTCAAATTTATTAAAGGGCTAGCGATCTTAGAGAAACCCTTGATAGGCCGACGGTAATAACCCGCCAAACCCAGAAAACTAAGAATTTTGGTAGGTGTCGTGGGCTGACCCCACTCCCTCACCGCAACCACCTTACTCGGATCCACCGATATACCTTGGGATGTCACAATATGACCCAAAAATTGTACCTCCTGCAACCAAAAGACACACTTCTCGAACTTAGAATACAATTGGTGATCCCTCAACCTTTGCAAGACCAACCTCAAATGAGTAGCATGGTCTAATTCCATTCGAGAATAGACTAGGATGTCATCGATGAATACAATAACAAATTGGTCTAGGAAGTCCCGAAATACCCTATTCATGAGATCCATAAATACGAAGGGGGTGTTGGTTAGTCCGAAATGCATAACCAAAAATTCATAAGACCCATATCTTGTCAGAAAAGCGGTCTTGGATACATCCTGCTCCCGTATCCTCAACTGATGATACCCCATCCTCAAATCAATTTTAGAGAAGTACGATGCTCCCTTAAGTCGATCAAACAAGTCATCGATACGAGGAAAAGGGTATTTATTCCGGATGGTGACCTTATTCAATTCTCTATAGTCAACACATAACCGGAGAGAACCATCCCCTTTCTTTACAAACAACACAAGAGCACCCCATGGCGACGTACTACGCCTAATGAATTCCTGCTCTAACAACTGCTGAATTTGATCTCTTAAATCTCTCATCTTAGCAGGAGCCATACGATGCAGAGCTCTCGCAATCGATCTCGTTCCCGATGCTAAATCAATCACAAACCCGATCTCCCAATTTGGAGGCAAACTCGGTATTTCCCGAAAAACATCCTTAAAATCTCTAACAACTGGAATAAAATCCAAGGGAACAACTATATCCCGAGAAGTCTCTTCTGCAATACAAATAAAAATAAGTACTAGTACCTCCTTCTAAACGAGGAATGACTAACAAGTACATTTCTTGTCCCATAGCGGCAAAGACTATACTCTTCCCGTAATAATTAACTATCGCATGATACTTGACAAGCCAATCCATGAACAAAATCACATCATACCCAACCATGTCTAGGACGAGTAAATTGACCTCAAAGCATAAATTACCAAGAGTAATTCCTATATGTTTACAAACAAGGAAAATGAGCGAACCATCACCCATAGAGGACTCAACGCTAGTGAAAGTGCTCGCTGTAGATTTTATCAACTCTATAGACTGAGCAAAAATGCTAGAAATGAATGAATGAGTCGCGCCCATATCAAACAAAATGCGACCCATATATCCTTGAATAAGGAACTTACCCTCAATCATTGGCGGCGCTGGCAGAGAGGGAGGATGCATAGCATCCTGGATATGATAAACTCTCTCATACTGTAGCTGACCCTGCTGCGAAGTAACAATCGGATTTGGTGCCTGTGGAAGAAACTGAAGATATGGCTGCTGGGGGACTCTAGGAGGCTGACCCCCAACCAACTGAGGACACTCCTTCTTGTAATGACCCGCCTCCCCACATTGGAAGCACTTCCCCAACATATTCTCTGGAACTCGGCTCCGGTTATTTATAAACTAGTTAACACCTTGGCCCGGATGGCCCCTACCCCCTTGACCACCCCGACCAGTTTGTTGATATTGCGAGGCACCCTGACCGTGCCTATTGTTATTACCACCCACATTAAACCCACCAGAACGTTGCCTTTTTGACACGTCCCCCTGCTGGGGATCCCTTTCTCGTTGCTTATTACTCGAAGATTGGGACGAGGAAAAAGCTCCTCCTCCATTCCCACTACCTCCAGTCTTTCCCACTTGCCCCACTACGGTAGCTTTCTTGCTATTCTGCATGTACAACCGATGTTCTTGGAAATGGAGCAATGCTTCATTCATTACCTCACCAAAAGTTTGCAAGGCTGGATTACCCAGCAAATGTTACTGAATTCTCTAGTTCAAACCTCCCATAAATTTTGAAACCTTCCTCTCTTCCGAAGTCACCTCATCCGGTACAAAACTTGCCAATCGAGTGAACTCCTCTTCGTATTCGGCCATGAACCGCTCTCCCTGTACCACATCCTAAAGTCTCATTCTTATCTCCCTTTGAACTGCGGGAGGAAAATACTTTTGGTCAAACAAGACCCAGAAATCAGCGATCGTCATGGTATCCCTCTGTTCTGGTGTAGTCATCGACTCCCACCAGTGTAAAGCATCTCCAACAAGTTTGAAAGTAGCAAGGACTTGTTTTTTCACCTCACTACATTCCACCATTCGTAGATGGCGCTGCATGTCCTTCTTCCATTGGTTTGCTCGAATAATGTCAAAACCTTTGTCAAATTCTGGGGGATGGCCCTTTAAAAAGGACTCTCTAACTCTCTCCGACGGAGAAGGTCCTGTAGGAGCTTGTGCATCCTGTGCTCATTGTTGAGATTGTGGCATTTGCTAAGCCACTGCGGTCATAGACGCATTAACCGCTTGGGCCACTATATTTGCTACATCAATAGCATTAATTGTTCCTTGTGGTGGCGGGGGATCAACATCATCTTGTACAACTCTATTACGTCTCGCTGGGCGACCTCTCTTAGGCGACATCTGAGATGAAGGAACAATAGAGTTAGAATACTATTCAAAACAATCTATATTATAGAAGATCGCAAATATGAGCAACAAAGCAGTCCTAACATTAGGCTCTATTTCAAAGAACGCTACGGTAGAACGTGACAAGTCCGCAAAGATCCTAAAGACTCTAGAATCTGATGCTCTGATACCATCTGTGACAACCCGCAATCCGAAATAAGGGGTGGCCAGCCCGATACTCCAACATAACGGAATCATGGATGGAAATCATTCTCAGCATCATAACAATAAAATAAGTATACGGGAAACCACCCAATAATTCATAAAATGGGTTGCCAAAAGTTTTTAATTTAGTTTGATTGCAAGTAAAATAAAACAATTTAAACAACCCAAATCTGAAGAGAAAGTGGAATTCCAAAAGGGATTATATTACATCAACATCAAATATACAATAAAGGACCGAATATGCTAACGGTCAACAGGTACATACAACGTGTTACAACAGTTTAATAATTTACATAATAGATCCATTAAACAGTTACAAAGTTTGGGCCACACACCCGAATGACAGACCCGATCAAATATAGATTACAAAAGAAGGAAACGTCTAGCAACACATTCTGTAATATCCGCAAGATCTTACATCTCCTCAAAAGTATAGGATTAGGAATATCATAACGGGCGCCCTTGCGGCAGAGCACCTGAATGGACATAATTTCATGCACAACAAGGAAAATGAATGAGTCACGGCCCGATTTTATATGATTACCAAATGAATAAAAAGCATGACAGTCATGAGATATTAATCGTGAATGATAAGGATAGGAGTCTAACAATAAAATCCCAAAAGCATAACAAAGAAGCTTAAATGATTATGTCTTTTTATTAAATTATACAAGAGAATATAATTAGACATCATAAATTTAAAAGCCTCCATTTTTGTTTACCATTTCATTCCAATTTCCATTCCTTAAAAAGAATATAATACCATCATATGTTCTTATGGAATTTTACATATCTCAAGTCCCACTTGATTTAGAATCTTCATATTCTTATACATATAATGATTCTAAGACCGCCCCTCCGAGTTTCCTGACTGGGTGCGCCCTTAAATGACTATCATCTTCCAGGGCCCATCAAACAAGACAACCTGGGTACCTAACGCACGTCGGGAAGTGGCCATATGCCTGTGAGTGAGTCATAACCACACCCAGAATTACCTCACTAGTGCAGAATAAAATATATAACAACCCCGCATATGGCCAAGGACTATAGCCTCCCTGCATTCACTAGCCAGGGGACATCACCTCGTGCGCGAACTTCCCTTATAATAGCATTTAGAGAGGTGTGTTTAAGTAAATTAGCATTTACCCTTTAAATCTTAATTTCATTCCCATTATTCATATTTGTTTCATTTGATCCGAAACCATAGTTATTGAATATTCTCGTTAATATTCATCATATTTTAAATCCCGAATTAATCTCCAAGTGATCACAATAATGATACAAGTCCCAATGTCTTATATACCTCATTAGAGCCCCTAGAGTCTCCAAGTATGGGCCTACAACTCCTAGACACTTAACGGATTTCTGAAGAAAAGAAAAATCCAAACCTCAATTTGCACACATTCGAAATAATACCCATTTAACCCAATCCTAACGTAGGGTATCTATCTAACTCATCTAGGACTCTAAGGTTACTTCATTCAAGAAGGTTCCTAGTCCTTATCAGAAAGAATAAAACTAGGAAATAAAATCAGGATTAAAGACGAAAAATAGGGGACCGGTCAAACGGTCCTGAGACCACGATCGACCACGTCTCACAATTTTACTTAAGAATAAAAGCAGAAAGCTCAGTTCGGAAGGGATAGTTGACCAGTCAGAGGACCGCGGTCGATCGCACACCAAAAATTATACCTTTTTGGGAAAGCAGTGTGCCCTCCCCCGAAGGCCCGGTCGACCAGTCAGAGGACCGCGGTCGACCGGTCATAGCAGACCTAGACCATTTTCTTCTTCTACCAAGCTAAATCCAAGGTCAAATTTCAACATTTTCCTTTCTCCCCATAACCCCCAAGTACATTATACCAACAACATTTCCAAACGTCAATAACATACTAAAATACTTAGAAATCCTACCAAACTAAGATCTAATAATTTAAATACCCAAAATAGGTATCCAAACCTATTATTTACCCAAATACACAACTATCACACAAATTATCCACCATAAATTATATATTAGCAAGTAGAAAACTTGCCTTAAGCTTGCAAATTCAGAATTGAGGAAGATGAATGCGAGATCAATCTCCAAATCTTCAATCTCACTCTCTTTCTCCACAAGTTCTCTTCTTCTCTCTCTCACTCTAGGTTAACAAATTTCACTTAAGAGAAATAAAAGAAAAGAAAGACATAAATCGTGCCTTTAGACTAACTTCCCAACTTGGGTGGTTAACGCCACATTAAATGACTCGCAACTACACATTTATGCAAAAACCAGTCAAAAGTACCCTAAACCTCAAAATACAATATGGCACTCAATTTGACTATTTCGCACCATTTGGGACTGACTACACCCTTCAAATTGTCATTTGGAATTTTTATAACTCACTTCAAGTTCCGGTTTCCATCTTAAGCCATAAATGTCATTTTAATTCTTATGACACAATAAACTGCAATATGGTGATATTTACCCACATATAAGGCAAACATACAACATTTTTTATAAATATTAACTTATCTCATTAAATTGATACTTACTCCACATTCCAACATTTTATATATAATTCCTTCACATTGTAAATAAATATAAAATAGGTTCTCAAAAGCGAGGGTTGTTACATGCATCTAAACAAAACCTTGCAAGCCTCCACAACGCTGCAACTATACGTCCCTATAAAGAATCATCAAGTCTGGCGTCCCTGTGGATGGACACCTAATTGGTTTTGAAAAGATTTTATAGCAAGGATTAGAACCCAAAATATTTTGAAAATATTTAGTTAGTATTTATCTCAATTTAAAATCAGTTATTTATTACACGTGTAGGATCATCTACACTCTCTTGAGATTGCTCACCTCTCAACTATGTGCACACCTAACATTTCTACTTAGCACACCTATCTATTCTACCCAAGCAAACTAGACTTAAGTAATTCTGAATATGAACACATCTCTGTTCCCGTACCGCCCATACAGTACTTCACCCGTTAGTTAACGTTTCTCATACGTTATAAGAGTTGAAATTACCATTTCACTTATATTCTCATTATTAAATTAATTAAGTTTCACTACTTAATTCAATATTTATGTATACACTATCTAACAATCTACTGTCACACGCAAGTGGAATATTCACATTGGTACGTATATATTTATCTCGCTAATATATATCATTGCAGCGTCTCTCAAAAGGATCACTGTGAAACATGGGAATACTCTGTTATCCGTCCAATTACCTCTCGTACTAAATATGGACAAATGGTTCGGTACATCTCCTCAAACCCAAAATCAAATAATAAGCAGTGGAGGCGAACAAAATTCTAAGCCTTTGGGATACGCACATACCTAACGTACCCAAACGACATGCCGAACACACTAATTCATGACACATAGTTAGCCTCCCTAAGTTCTATGTTCTCGGGCACAAATTCAGACCCCCTTTGAATCAGTAAGGGGGGATCACTCGCTGCACGGGAACCTCTGTGATAGCAGGTACCGTAGGTATGTTAACCTATATCATCAATCACATAATATGTATGACAAGAGACTTTTAGCGTGTGGTTGTTGTCTTCAAAAGACAATCTCAAAATTCCCTTGAGTACCTAAAAACTTGTTTAAAACAACTCTTATTGCGGTTAGTATGGGTATCAATCCAACATCCAAGGGTGAAACAATTATTGTGAAAACTTGCAATTCAAATTTTATCACTAAAATCTTTTTTTCTTTTTTTTTAAAACAATTTCAAGGGAAAAATTAACTACTAAATGCTAAAAGTATGAAATGACTAAATAACGAAAAATAATGTGCAAGTGAATGTGATAAATGTGAGAAAGTCAAGAGATAGGATTACACCGCATTATCAATTATTTTAATTTCTCAATTTATTAATTTAAAATATTTTGAGATAATATTAAATCGATAATCTAACGCTCGTTACAATTTTAAATATAACAATATCTTTTTTAGAAAACTAATTTAAAAATGTAACAGATGAAATATTAAGAATTATACTTTTTTCAAGAAAATTACCCGCTAATATCAATTTAATAAAGACAGTGTGAATCCTCAAATGTCAACACCGAATTAATATATAATCTTAGGAAAAACCTATCTCTAGTTCGATTCCCAAAATCAAACATTAATTTGTAAAATTAATTTGCAAAACTCTCATTACATAAATTAATTTGTGACAATTCTAAATTAATTAGCCTAGAAATATAGCAATTAATGAAATTAATTAATTAATATAATATCCTAAACAATGCATCCCACCCCTTGAACAGGGGTGATTAGCCAAGCATAATTAAACAATTAATAACCGTTATAAACATGGAACAATAATTAAAAAAGAAGATCAAGAAATACGATACACGAAGTCTCCTTTCGAATTGATTTCTTGGATCGCGGTCATGTAAGTGTCCCAACTTCTTCACAAATCCAGCACTTGACTACATAAATAAAAAGAAAAATTGAAACTAAAATTTTATTCTAACACTACACTAATTTTTTTGTATTTTTTCTGAATTTTTTTATGTTCTTATATTGTACATAATGTACAATGTTTCTCTCTCTCTCTCTCTCTCTCTCTCTCTCTATGCAGTCTCCTCTATGAGAGTCTTCTTTGAGAGATTCGCCTTTTATTTTATAAGACCCATGGATGGTTTTAGCTGGGAGAGATTTTAGGGATTTTAATATTTGGCTAAGTCTAAAGGTAATTTGGTGGTCACGTGGGTTTTGGGTTGAATGGTTATGGAAAGAGGTGATTCGAGTCAGGTTTGGGTTTTTGGTTTTTGGTTTTGTGTCTGGTGGGTCACGATCGGGTTTCGAGTTTTCAGTAAAGGAGTAGGGTCGCTGAGGTTCGGGGTTGACAAATCGAGTTTGAGTAGGTTCTTGGTTCTGATTTCGGTTTGGAGGATTAAGGTGGAACTCCATGGGTGCTCATAAATGGGTTTCAATGGAGGTTGGGGAAAGTTTGTGAAGTTGGATTTTGACAGGTGATCGACCCGAGTTCTACCCGAGTAAGCTTGGGTCTCGAGTTTGGTTGAATATATTAAGATGGGAGGTGGTTAAGTGAAATAGGTTATGCTTTTTTTTTTAATTTTGTTATGGAGGGAGGTGAGAGAGAAAGTGTGTGGTGGTGAGGGTGAGGTAGAAGATGAACATGGAGGGCCGATGTAGGATATGTCAGGGTGTAAGGTAATTAGGTGTGTGATGAGTGTGTGTGTGTGTTAATTTGTGACCCCTGAAAATACACAATCTAAAATAAAATAAAATTAACAAAACTAAAACTAAAAAAAATTTGACTAAAAATTAAATAAATAATCAAATTAAAAATAAAAATAATAAAACCGATTATACTAAAAAGACTCTAAAATAAAATAATAATAAATAAAAAAAATCTACAAAAACTAAAAACTAAAATCTTACTAAAAAACATAATCTAATAAAACTAAAAATAAATTCCTAAACTAATCCTCATAAAATAAAATAAAATAAAATAAAATAAAATAAAATAAAGACTAAAAACTAAAATTCAAAATAAAACAAAACAAAATAGAAAGTAATATAAAAATAGAAAATAAATCCTAAAAATTCTAAGTAAATCTAAAATAAATCCTAAAAATAAAAACGACTTAAAATAAAAACATAAAAATTAATAAAAGTACAAACTTAACACACACAAGGCTAATGGAATGGTCTAGGTTCGGTTTAGGCTTAGGTTTGGTACGGAAAAAGGCTTGGGGCATCGGAACTCATCTCGGTAAGCTCAACGGGGACTCGAACTTCACGATCTCATTTGATGTCTTCATTGAACGCTTTTAGCCACTACTTTGTCGCAATTAACTTGATTTATCATTATTTGAATATCATGACTATGAAGGACCTGCAATATAGATAAATACAAATATAAGGCCATTTTTATTAAAAATGAGTGATTAAAATGCTTATATTCGGGGTATAAATTAAACACTTTTGGGTGCGTATCACACCACCCCCAAACAGAACATTGCTTGTCCTCGAGCAAAAATAGAGAGAAAACAGAGATAAGTAACCAAAAGTGTGCCAATTTCGCTAGCATTGGCGATTGCACTTAGCATGTGCAATAACACATTAAACCTATAGATTGTCCTACAAGACAAGTGGTGTCTCGTGAGGGTTTTCTGTGAATATACCCAGAAAATTCAAAATTCTATTGAAATGAAGTCTCAGATTTGATGATGAAACGCTATACATCCCAACTTGAAAAGACGTCAAGGAACACCGTATTCAACTATCAAAATGAGATATAAAATTACTTAATACCAAAATCACAATCCTTCCTAAAACTCAACATCTATTAGTGTGAAAACAATCTTAAGAATCATCAGAATAATTCTTGGATGACCTATATAGGATCAACGCTTTGACATGAATTATCACTGGATATATCTCTGTAAATTGAATTCTTTGAGAATTTAGTGAGTGTATCTCTCTAGTGAAAGAGGAGGTGAGTAAATATAAACAAGTTCAAACGTCTCACACACTCAATAAAAAATGATGGATACATGAAAGAAAATTGATCTCATGAATGAATGCTAACCACTATGTTGAGAATGTCGAGTTATTCACCATACAAACTTCTCGTTTTCCCGAACACATCACCAAGGGTGAAATTGGGATTTATGTAATGGAGAATGGGAAAGTGAAATGAAAATGATACTAGTAGGGTTTTTGAGAAGAGTGCAACACACCTTGACTGACTAATGTCTTCATCTTTTGAATTTTTGATCGCATGCTTTCTGTTCCTTCTTTTCTATTTTTTTTTCTTTTTCTCTGCTCGTTTTTCTATTTTTTTCTTTTTCTCTTTTTTGTGATACATTTTTCTTTTCATAACACAAATGAAGGCAATTTACATGGAAAAATTCAAACACTCTTTTTTTCCCTAAAAAATGGTGGTAGTGATGGGTAATGATATGTGGATGGTGTTGGGGACATATATGGATAAGGAAAACATGGAATGATAATAGGTGGAGTGAAGGGTAAAAATGGTAAGTGTGTGATAAAATCGATTTAGTGCCCGGGATAAACTACAAGACACATGTTTCTTAAAACTCAAAAGTAATGTCATTCTCAGTGATTGAGACAAATTTGAAAAATAATGAGATCATGCAATGACCAAGTGCGGTATCCAAAGAAAGTTGAGTCAACTTGTGACTTGGAGATACGTACAAACCCTAAAAAAGGTGAAACACTCAAATCTCACGAGTTTAAATCGCCACTAGTGATCTTTTAAGCTCTCTTGAGAATATAGCTACTCTTCAACTTTTGATTTTAAACATGATAGTGCAAATTGCATAGTTTAGGAATTGATAGTGCAAGTACGCTTTAAGAGGTACAAAATAATTTATTCCTAAAAACGCGTAATTTGAGGGTCGAACATGGGTATTCCAAGATTTCTAAAAGAGGGATGATAGACAATTCATGTCATAAATTTTTTTTAACTAGACAAAAAGTTTAAAATCACTTGTTTCTGAATTTGTTTCAAAAGAGGTATGATTTTGATAAATTTTCCACCTCCAAACAAAATAGAACATCATCCTCGATGTTTAAAACTATATATAAAAATGGAAAGAACAAAGGAGGAAAGATATTACCACAATTAACCACTATTGAAAATATAAAGCAGAGATGAAACCTGAAGAATAGATGCGACACAAAAATATGTACAAGTCTAGAAATCATGTGAAAATCATTGGGTGGTGTGAAACACCATCCCCAAATAGGATAAGCCTCATACTTAGAAACAATAAATGACGGGTTGCCTCCTGGTAGCGCTAAGTTTAACGTCTTCGCAACTCACCCTAAGGAAAAGATCTAGGAAAGCACGGGCGATAGAAAAATTGGGTGATGAGAATCACCCCCAAATAAGACTGAAGCGTCAGTCTTGTTGGATAAAGGAGAAAATGGGTCAATGCACTTGTGTGGAAAAGTGCATCACACGATGCAAAGCATCGATGGACCATGAGTGGGTGGGTATTAGGCTAAGGTGAAGATGGGTAAGGGCGAGCGTGAACAGGCACCGATCACGGGACTTATTGAGTGTAAATGTGAGGGCAACTAGGGTCCTATAAGCATGATGCTCATATTGTATAAGGAGACAAAATAGTGTGGAAATAGTGATGGCGTGGGCCTCAAAGAAAGTGCACGATTGTTCTCTAAATGGACGATGATAATGATCGTGCCGTGACATGCTAGGGAGCTGTAGATGGAAAAAATCAACACCACAAGGAAATGGTGTGCATAGAGTAACAAGCTCGATGTCACGTCTAGGGAGAGTAGTATGCATACTCATACGGATGGTGGGGTCAATGAAAAACACACAAATGTGATCGTGGAGCACTAGGGTGGAAGGTGGGTGTAGGCGAGGACATAAATGCTTAGATGTGAAGAGGTAAATTATAATACCAAGGTCTGAATCAAGTGGTGGGATGGGAGTGACAATAGGAGGGTCGGGTAGTACAAAGGGTGGGGGAAGGTGATCTAACTCAAGAGTAGGAAAGAGACACTCTACACAAGGATTGAAATGATCCTCAACGGCACATGTAGGAGGAGGTGTGAAAGTATGTGATGGAATGATCAACTTATACACCCTAATGACACGATCCAAAGTGGTGGAAAAAATCAAACGAGGCATCAAAATCCAAGATAGAAGAATCAACATTAATACCTGAATCAACGGGAGCCAAACAGATAGAAACCATCTTGGAATCAATCTCAGGATAGTGGGAAGCACTCGCAGACGGAGCTAACCTATAAGGAGGTGTTGCCTCAGGGACACACATAAAAATATCAAAAGGTGTCGACTTCGGCATAATAGTAGATTCGGTGGAAGGGCCAATGCGAACCTCAATGGTGGGTTCGAGAGGATAGGGCGAAGTGGGATCAGTCACATAATCAATGGATATGTCAACACAATTGTCAACTTGGGGCCTGGACTACGGGGTTATCTCAACTTCAAGATTCTCAGGATGATACGGTTGGTTACACTCAGCATAAGACGACACATCATCGTCCCACACGGGTTCAACAATGGGTTAACTTGGGGTGAATCTGACTCATTCGCACACTCAAATTCATTTAATCGATGTTCAATATTTTGAAAGGATTCATTTTGAGAGTGAAGAGTGTGCGCAGACATTTGCAAGAGGCGTAGAGAGAGGATATGCAAGGTGGTGGTGAAGTGGTAGTGGGTGGTGGTGGTGGTGGAGGTGAACACAACTCACTATAGACACTAAGGGCAGGAGAATGCTCACATGAAGTGTGGGGAAGGGGGTCAAGTTAGTCATATAAGGGAGAAGAATCTCCGTAAGAGACAAAAGGTTGATCAGTATGAAGAGCACAGTAAGGGGACGGATAAGTATGAGGTGCACGAGGTTGCGATGACAACTGTTGGAAACCGTAATGATCCATAACATGGCATTGGGATTCTTTCATGGAAGGGTGATCAGGCTTCCATAAAAAGATTGAGTACTCAAACCCTTCGGCAGTGGATATGTCGTGAGAATACATCGAGGGTGGTTCCAAAACAGTGTCATATGGATACACAGGTTCCATAGTGGCAGATGGAGACAAAATAAATGGACACTCATGGGACAAGTGATCAACAAGAAAGTAGTGTGTGCACGACAAAGCATGGGATGGGTTGACACTCATCACCGAAAACGGTGGAATATGAGACCTGTGAGTGGACGATACATGAGTATCAATGGGGTGTGTTTGAGAGTGAAAGCCACTAAGTAATGTATGGAGGTTCGATTCGATCTCAACATCAAACAAGCTTCGAGAGAATGGGAAATGACTAAAGTATTCTCGTAAAGGACGTTCTTCAGCCATGACAAGAGGAATATTTTTGGGCTTTTAAATATTTTTCAAAAGAAAAGAAAATATTTTTGGCATTTCAAATATGGAAAAAAAATGAAAACATTTTTGGGATTTTTGTGTAAAATATGTTATATATATATATATATACACACACACACACACTAGGGTATGCTTGTGCCTGAAGGCACAATGAAAATTTTCAAAATACGTAATCGCAAAATGGTAAAAATTTCGTTCATGACACCAACTCAAATATCTACAACACCTCTCGAATCGTCACACGACCAATAAATTTTAGGCAAGAAGATAAAAGTTGTATATAAATAAAATAATATTTGACATTTTTTGTATGTAAATAAAATCATACTTGACATTAGTGTAACACCCCGCGCGCCCTGGGAGAGCGAACGGAGCGCTACTCATCGATAAAACTAAACTAATCCATAATATAACAAGGTATAGAGCATATAAATCCCATAATAGAAAAGAACCCTCTAATCTCAAATCTCTTCAATTAAATACATCAATTCTCTCAAATAAATTACAACATCTAACTCGAAAATAAAATACCAATCTACAATGCTCTATACATCAAAATAATACAATCTTCTCATTGTATTCTCGAATATTCTTCCCAAAATAATCCACACTAAAAATCATCCCAATTGGTCCATAGCACACAAATCCGCGCTAACCTGCCAACTAAAAGAAAATATGGGAAAGTACACAATACGACAGGAAAGATGCTCAACAAATATTAGCGGTGAATAAAACGTTACAATACGAGTACGAATATTCAAATCAAATGCGAATCTAATAAGAAATTATATCAATATAATTTCTCAACAACACATTAAACGGATCACCAGGCCTCACCACCGTACCGCGCCTATGCATTTTTCTAGCATATCCGAGAAAAAGAATATTAGTGGGTGTCCAACTTCAGTTCCATATTAAAATCTCATGACAACATGCTCAACACAAAATATAATACCCCATGAATCGAAATTAGATTCCAACAAATATTTTTCAGGATGAGAATTGGAGAAGATGCATAAGTTTATCTGAGTTATCATTTGGATGAGCAGCTGGAGTTATTCATTTTATGGCATAGTTTAGTTAGACTTTCCTTTTCAGTCGAATTATTATGAGACTTCATTTGAGTTTTATTGGGCCATTCGGTTCCAAAGTTGTTTAAACAATTTCTATTGGGATTATTCAGATTTTATTTAATCATTATTGGAGTATGGATTTCTTTTGGAGTTAGCATGTGATGGATCTTTTATCGCTTAGTTGTTTATGATCATTTGAGATTAACTCAATTATGTATCTTATGGACTATTTTATTTTTGTCTCATATCTATCTCATGCTAAGAATGGTATTTTATTTACTCATGCCCGGCTTAGTTTTAGTGGCGGCCGACGCTAGAATTAGGCGGGGTGTGACAATTAGTATGATAAAATTGTCTATAAATGAACTTCAATTCATCAATTGGTTAGTTATTGACAATAGGAAGCATTGATTTTAGTATAAAAATTTGTTAATTGCATTAAAATTAGGTATAAAATTTGATGTAAAAATTGTCATGCATTTTCATGTTAAATTAGGTGTCAATAGTGTTCTCATCTTCTTAGTCGTGTATCTTCATGTTAAATTGGGTATCAAAAATGATAATCGTGTTAGTGGTGTCATGTTGTGCTTGTGTTAAAAAATCATATATGATGAAAACCCATGATATATCACATTCTTGTGACATGAATGATGAAATAGGGTCGCCATCTTGATCACTGAAATTTATGTGCCAATAACACTATACAACAAAACTTATGAACCATCATAACCTTTTCAACAATTATACTATAACGGAACTAATGAACAAAGATGTGGCGGGCACATTGAACCCCAAATATATTTTTAAGCATACTTAGTAGAGCTATCATAAGAAGAAAAATACATATTTAGTACACTCACTCTATGTATAAAAGAATAAATACATTAACAAAATAATACTACAGTATTAGAAAATAGCTAATTGCACTAAGAAATTAAGAAATATCTATCAAATAATAAAAATACAAATGTTTAAAGGAACTAAATGAAACCAAGTTCTCAATAGGAACCAATTTTTTCATTAGAATAATATAGTAATTAAGAAATGAATGAAAAATATCAATCCTATCAACCAATTCATATCCAAAAAAACATCACCACACAATTCAAAACCTGAATATTCACCCAAACCACTCCCCCCGTGATTTAAAATATGAACTCAAAACCAATTTGAAACTAAAAAATTTGTGTATACAACTATCTTTTTGTGTTGAATTCCTTGCCAAAATGAATAAAAAAAATTAACTCCACTTGCATTAATCAATCATAAACAGGTACAACATTTAAAATGTTTCTTATACTGGTTTGTACACATTAAAAAGCAAATAAATTTCAGCATCTAGTGTTTAATATGAGAAATGGTTAATACAATAAAACAAATTAAAGAATACGATAGTTGTTGTGTATGCACATATCATGACCTGACAACCTGCTACAAAGTCATCCAACCCTCCTCTTACTTATCTTCGCAATTAACAATCCTAATAACTTTACCATTCACGTGTCGATATTAATTTTGAAAAACTGTCCCTGTATTTTTAAACTATGAAGGTCATGGACATTGTAGTCCAATATTAAGCTGCGTCCCAAGCTCATACTTTTAACATTTTTAGAAATGACGTAAAGAAATGCAGCCCAAGAAGTATGAATTCTTGCTTCCTTACTGCCATGAATGTTGGATGAATTCTTGAAGATTAAACCACCACTTCCTCTTAAAGTGGTGCTGAATAAATGTATGCTCGCGTTCTCCCAGCAAAACAGCTCCCCGGCATTGTGTTCTTTGCTTGGAAATAAGATTGAATAGGTTTGGTGGCTACCTTTGTTACCTGCATTTGAGGATCAATCCAGATTTATACGTGAGTAAGTATAAATCATGTCACTTGGCATTCACTAAATAATAAAAAATTTAAAAGTATATGTAACTTCAGAAATAAAACTTTCACAATATAGTTTACGTGAATTAAGGTATAAAGTACCCGAATCCCCGATAGAGCAAAGAAAACCGAAAACCCCCATCTAAATCAAGTAAGAAATCCTTGAAGTTTAATTTAGGAAGGAGAATGAGGTCTTTGTGAAAGTAAGATGTTTTTTTGGAGATCTTTTGCATCTCTTCTTTGACCAAGAGATCCATCAATCACTTCGTATAATCAATAAGATCATTTATACGCCTGCACCTGTAAAAACTAAAAGAGAAAATTCAATAAAATGAACAAGATCATTCATTTTCTATAATCAATAAGATCATTTATTTCTAGAAAGATGAACATACCGAACCTCTCATTTTCAAAGCATTTGGACTAAACAAACTAACATATGTTTCAAATTTCAATTTTCAGTATGCTAGTAATCGTCAATATCACTAATCTAACCCCTAACAAAAAAAGATACATATAAATTGGAAGTGTCCTTTGTTGTATTCTTTCTTTGTTATGTATGGAAACTTTTGAGTTCATGGACAAAATTTTGGGGGGTGAAAA
This sequence comes from Sambucus nigra, assembly GCA_949130495.1. Lineage (NCBI taxonomy): Eukaryota > Viridiplantae > Streptophyta > Magnoliopsida > Dipsacales > Adoxaceae > Sambucus > Sambucus nigra. The sequence goes on along the minus strand of OX422217.1, from coordinate 283,500,968 downwards.
TATATGGAAACTTTTGAGTTCGTGGACACAATTTTTTATTAAATTTATGTTGTTTCCAAAAACAAAATGAGGCCTTCTAAACAGTGAGAACCAAAATGTAGTACATTGTCTCAGAACCGAGTAACACATGTCTGTATATATCTTTTTGACAACATAAGCTTCTCTGAGTTGCAGGCACATGAGTCACGGATGTCATAAAAGTCTTAGAACTATAGGTGTGAAAGTCCTGACACATTAGTACTTTATTACCGACATGTGCCAAAAAGATAATAAATAGAAAATATCTTTAGAAGTTTTTCACAAAAGTTGGATTGAAAGTAGTTTTGTATGTTATTATCGACACTATAATAAAGCAAGAATTAAAGTAACACATGATTAAAGATGACACCTCACATAATTGGAATGTAAACACACAATTGATAACATTTTTTGTGGATGCGTGAGACAAGTGTTTATGATGCATTAGCAGAGAATCAACATTTCCAAATCTGATAAAGACCATATGTAGAATCATCAGATAAAACCAAAGCATTACATGGACATCTTTGAGAGCCTCGACTCCCCAAACAACATTGTATCCTGAAAACGTAAAGCACAAAAATTCAAATGAAGTCCGTATCTATATTAACATAACAACTATTAAACAACGATATCAATTCGCGTGAGAAAAATTGTGATGCAAAGTCCAAGCATTAAGAAATCTAAATGGATTATGAGCATTATTAGAGTCAATTTTAAGTTCCAAAAACAGAGGTTAGTGGTCTGATATAGATCTGTTAAGATGTTGGATAGTTGTGGAGGTGAAAAAATTATGTCAATTCCTATTGCCACGCACTCGATCCAATCTGGATCAGGTGGGTCCACTATTCCAAGTGAACCTACTGCCATTGAATCCCACATCCTTAAGTCCCCATCTTGAATAAAATTCCAATTTAGAGTATTTACAGGCAGTGTTTTTCCAAGAGACAACTAAGTATTCATATATTTAATGCTGCCAACCCTATCACCTTCAGCTCATTATTTGAAAGATAACCTAGCTAGAATTAGATTGTGCTGAGTCTCATCGGGTGGAATATACATTGTAATAGTGAGGAAATTCCACAATCAAATCATAATTCAACCTACATATGAGTCTTAACCAAGAGTAAGAACCAATGCCAATGATTAATGCCAGTGCTGGCATGATTGGATGTGGCCTGATGGATGGATTGTTGTCACCACTGCATATGGCAAACGCAGTGCTTAGTTATTTATTAAACCAGATATCCAAATCAAAACACCAAAATAACTTGTTTTAAAGTAATAAAAAAACATAAATGAACATAAAAGTGAAATCCCCCAAACAATATCGAACAAATGAAACCCCCCAAAGTAGCAATAAGTAACAGTATTTAAAAGTATACTGAATTGACTAAGCCTAACAACTTCAATTAGCAATAGCAGTAAGCTACGTTATTAAAAGGGTCAATGACCATAACATCACCTCACTGACATTATAACTAACAATGAACTACTATAACAGTAGTACTATTAGGCCAAAACATGGAATTAAAAACATACCTAAAGCTGATGAATAGTCAGACGTGGGCATCCATCGAACATTAACTCCATATTTTTTACTATAGAAGTCATAAATGAATGGAATTTCACAAAACATTGCATGCACTCCATCATAAATCACAATACAGTTCTCTTCTTCCTACATAAATCTATGGTCTAAACCACGGCTATGATTATTTCTCAAATTGGTTATGAAAAAATCAAAAATAAAATCAGGGTAAAGAAAGTAAATTTGCATATCGTGCTCCACTCTAAATAAACCTCAATACATTGTATGTAGGAGGAGTTCTAAGACATGATTCGGAGAAAACATCAAAAAAGGAAATTCATATTACTTTTGATGACCAAAATAACTCGTTAACCTCCTTTGTGAAACATGATCTATATAAAAAGATTGTTAATAAAAGTATGGAAGAAATTTAAAAATTATAATCGACAAAACATATTTTTGGTGTCTTATCCCAACTTCACTACATAAATTTTTTCATAAAATCAAATTATTTACCTTAACAAATCTAATATTATTATATATGGATTTCAAGTGACTCAAATTTCAGTCCCAAGGCAAGGAGATTCAGTTCAATAATTGTGATTCACCTTAAACCTTCTTGCTTGTGCGATTCAGTTCAATAGTTGTGATTGAAATTCACATAAAGTGTGGTGATTCGGTTTTACAATTTTGAATTTTAGCTCAGCTATTTGCAAATTGATTGTTACGTCAGTTTGTGCCTCATTTCTAGTGTGGTTTAAAGGTTGAAAACACTACTGGAATGGAATTAATTCAGTGGTTTCTTCCATCCAGAATAGTAAACCAATTCAACCAAGGCATGATAAACAAGGGAAAATGAAAAATGAAGGGAAGATGTGTAATAATAGATAGAGATGAGGATATGAAGCATATTCTTCTAAGTAATAAAGAGAGGTATAAATCCAGGACACCAAAAGTGTACCTACAACAAAGGTCCTAGTGAGAAGTCCTATAGAAAAAGTAGAAACCAATGCACGTAATGTTAGAAAAATTATAAATAAAAAAACTATATACAACACATAATGTACGACATCTTCCATTGTAGTAGTATTTCTCACATGATCGAATTTTCTTTGTCCTACACCTTTCTTTGAGAAAATATCATGGTGCACATGAAAAACTCATACTACCTCGTTCCACAATATGCTAGAGCAAAGAAATCATCACCCTCCACATGCATCTCAACTAAAATTAGTACTAACCTAAATGAGTTTTGTTAACTGATTACTAAAACTGTAATTTAAATACCTAATACAACATACTACTAACTCAGAATAAGAGAGTTATACAAAGGATTTAAACTATAAAACCTGATTTCAAGAGCAACTACAAATGAAAAATTATTATTAAATATGTTCGATAAATGGAGTACAAATAAAAGGGAATACTCTATGACACACTACCACAACCATTGTAAACATTAAAAATGAAAACAACCATTATAATATGAATGTCTTACATTGTTTCCACATGTTTCCTTCACACGGATTATGAATCCCTAGTCCCTATAGAAAGCCTAAATATTTCATTCATGCGAATCTATATTAGTCAAATAGTCACAATACTATAGATATTAAGAAAAGAAGAGAAACCAATCAAAGCGAGATCTATTAAAGTAAATACAATAGTTTAAATGATATGGTTTTTACTTCTACAAAATGAATACTAACAACATGCAATTTAAAAATAAAACTCTACAAATATAGTACCAAACAACTTTGAAAATGGACGATCGAAACACTTTTGGCATTTTTCAACCATGTACCGTACTTTTTAGGCCTAAAGGAGCCGTTGATACTTCAATGATTCTGATGTCATCTTTGAAAAATTATCCTGAACCAATGGATCCGTTTGCAGCATATGGTAAACATCATTAATTCTTCTATATCCAAGAGATTGCAATATGCTGCGATCATAGAAGTACAACATTTGGTGAAGCCCATTTGTTTCTGATTTAGACGCAGAAAGACCAAACATGAACTTTTGAACATCAGACATGGCCTTTTTTTTATTTCAATGTGAGATGGAACTCGCCCAAAAATGTTATCATAGCAATTTGCATAATAAATATGATGACCTGAAAGCAATAAAAAAAGGTAAAAACATAAATAAATTGTAGCATATCAATGTTTAAACATAAGAATAAAGTAATACACATTATCTTTGTTCCTAGACACTCACACAAAAGTTAATAAAAATAATTAAAGACATTTCTATAAAGTAATACGCACTATCTACGTATTACTAGTTGGTTAACGAATTTGAATTTTCCTCGGGAAGTAATCTCCAAAAAACAAACAACAAAAGATTATAAATCAAAGGTGTACCCCCGAAGTTGTACCCATAGTTAAAGACATTTTTATAAATTGGAAATCAACACGAATAGAAATTGAAAAGAAAAACCCACGGCTTGTTCTATCAACCCTTAACAGTTGGATGAAATAAAAAACAAAAAGTGAAGATGTGACAAAATTTTGACACAAATTAGACAGGTTTGTAACCAAAATAAAACAAAAAACCTCCCCTACACCAATATCAACACCTATGAATACTAAATCAGTACCTATAAATGCCTATGAACACTAAATTGGTACATTCCTAAAAACTTCACCCAACAACATTCCAATAAGAACAAAACATGTAAGCAAAAAAATCAATTCAGAAAGAGATTGTGCATAAAAATAATTAGAAGAAAAACAAAGAACCTCATTTTTATAGTACCTATAATTCAAAACATGTACGCTGCAGTTTTCAGACCTGTAAAACAGTAATAAACAACACATAAGTGTAGTTTAGTAAAATACCGAAAATGTTTACCTTGTGGAGCTTGCTGAACATGTATCCCTAGGTTCAAAAACCATGTTTCTATACACTTTAAATAAAATCTAAATACTTTAAACAACCCAAAAAACATGTGATATTGGAGAAATGTGAATCTCAAAATCTATGTAACACTGGAGTATTCACAAAACACGTTACAAATTAAGTTAATAAATTTTAAAAAAATATGTATTAGATCTAAAAGACCTATCAAATTAGAATAAAAATCTGAAAAACAAATGAGTTATAGAAGATTACATCTGCAAAAAAAGAAGATTAGATTAGTTAAAGAAGAACAAATTGTATATCTACAAATCTAGAAAAAAAAAATTAGATCTGAAAATCGTATAAGATTACATCAGTTAAAGAAGATTAGATCCAATATAGAACAAATCATATAAGATTACATTAGTTAAAGTAGATTAGATCTAAAAATCGAATGAGATTACATCAGTTAATGAAGATTAGATCTGAAAAACAGAACAAATTAAACTTAGAAAAAAATAGCGATCATGGTGCATAATAGGTTGTGTAAGATCTTAGTGTTGGATATCAGGTCGTGAAAAAAATAGCGATCATGAGTATACCCAAATCTTCAAACCCTAGAGTTTGAGAGAGTTGTATGCTGATTTGAGAGACAGAGAGAGAGAAACGACTTAGTGTTATTTGTGTGTCTTTTGTGTATAGTGGGCCCCAAAAGATGATTGAAGTGTGATATTTCCTATTTTAACCACGTTTTTGAATTTTGAGTAAGAGGGGGAAGGGGAATGAAATGTTAGAAAATAGGGGAAAAGGGAATAATAAAGGGACAAAAAAGGGACAAAAAAGGAAAAGGAAATCTTTTAATCTCCACCCTTCATTTCGTGCCTTGTTGGCTTCTATCTGAACCGTAAAGTGTCTTCCTATCTTATGAATAGTGAAAACACATTGTAACTTATATATATATATATATATATATATATATATATATATATATATATATATATATATATATATATATATATATTTGGAATTTTTCAAAAAAGTGAGAGAAAAAGGACTCTTGATGAGGTCGAACTAACTAAAACTGACCACCGAAAGAATTGAATTAGACACATACGAGTAAAAGAAAAATTCGAACGAGCACGTAGCCAATTATTATCTTCAAAATTAGTAAAAGGGGCAGTCAAATTTTAATTAAGTCCGCGGGGGACAAAAATCACGGAATTTATCTTTGTGATCGCCTGTTGTAAAAATATGTTCCTACTGGGCTAGCTAGTTGATTCATTTTAAATTTAATGAGAGCTAGGGTAGCACACAATGGATAAGCGAGTGATTCGGGTGATGAAATACCTTCTCATTTCAATGACCGGGTCTAGGTATTAGGTAAATTACTTCATCAAACCATTCAATTTAAGTGCGATGCAGAAATTAAAAGCACACAGGAGCACGTAAATACACAAAAATTAAACTCGCTTATAGGAGATTCGCGGGGGGATAAAGAAATGTACCTCCCATGATTTTTACACATGTGGGGTGGAGAATGAGTTGAGTCGATTGGGGGGGGGAAGATCTCGCCTATCTCAGTCGTCCCCGAGAGTCCTACCGACCCAAAGTAGAGAGGCTTCAAAATCCTCTCCTTTGGAAGCCCTCTCTCCACTTTGTCTGGTTTCCCTTTCGATGTTGTTTTTATGGAATAATTATTACAAAAATAGTATGGTGTCAAAATGCACCCAAATAAATACAAAGCTTAAATAATCCTATACAACCAGCCTAAGGAGGAGGGAAAAGGAATAACTACAACTAAAATAGATAATTAAACAAAATAAAAAAAAATTACAAGTTTTCAACGATGTCTCCACGTCAAGAAAGAGACAACAACACCATTTGATAAGTGGTTTTTAGTGTGTGGTCGTTTTTTTCAAAAGTCAATCTCAAAATTCCCTTGAGTGCCTACAAAACTTTTTTTAAAACAACTCGTATTGCGGTAAGTATGGGTATTAATCCAACTTCCAAGGGTGAAACAATTATTGTGAAAACTTGCAATTCGAATTTTGTTATTAAAATCTTTTTTATTTTTTTATTTTTTTAACAATTTCAAGGGAAAATTAACTACTAAATGCTAAAACTATGAAATGAAAAAATAACAAAAAATAATGTGCAACCGAGTGTGATAAATGTGAGAAAGTCAAGAAATGGGATTACACCGCATTATCAATTATTTTAATTTCCTCATTTATTAATTTGAAATATTTCAAGATAATATTAAACCGATAATCTAACTCTCATTACAATTATAATTTTAATAATATCTTTTTCAGAAAAGTAATTTAAAATGTCACACAATGAAATATTAAGCATTATACTTTTTTCAAGAAAATTACCCGTTGGTATCAATTTAATAAAAATAGTATGAATCCTCAAATGTCAACACCTAATTAATATTTAATCTTAGGAAAAACCTATCTGCAGTTCGATTCCCAAAATCAAACATTAATTTGTAATTTTAATTTACTAACTCTCGTTACATAAATTGATTTGTGACAATTCTAAATTAATTAACCTAGAAATATAGCAATTAATTAAATTAATTAATTGATATAATATCCTAAACAATGCATCCAACCCCTTGAACAAGGTGACTGGCCAAGCTTAATTGAACAATTAATAATAGTCATAAACATGGAACAATAATTAAAAAACAAGATCAATAAATATAATACACAACGTCTCCTTTTGAATTGATTTATTGGATCGCGTTCATGCAAATTTATCCCAATGTCTTCACAAATCCAACACTTGATTACACAAATAAAAAGAAAGACCGAACCTAAAATTTTATTCTAACAGTACACTAATTTTTTGGTATTTTTTCTGAATCTTTTTTATGTTCTTATATTGTACATAATGTACAATGTTTTTCTCTCTCTCTACAACCTCCTCTGTGAGAGTCTTCTCTGAGAGATGCCCCTTTTATTTTGTAAAACCCACGAATGGTTTTAGCTAGGGAGATTTTAGGGATTTGAATGTTTGGCTAAGTCAAAAGGTAATTTGGAGGTCACGTGGGTTTTGGGTTGAATGGTTATGGAAAGAGGTGATTCGAGTCGGGTCTGGAGTACTCGGGTTTGGGTTTTTGGTTTCGTGTATGGTGGGTCACGATCGAGTTTTGAGTTTTGAGTAAAGGTGAAGGGTCACAAAGGTTTAGGGTTGACAAACCGGGTTTGAGTAGGTTCTTGGTTCCGATTTCGGTTTGGAGGATTAAGGTGGAACTCCATGGGAGCTCAAAAATTGGTTTCAATAGAGGTTGTGGATAGTTTATGAAGTTAGGTTTTGACGGTTGATCAACTCGAGTTCTGCTCGAGTAACTTGGGTCTTGGGTTTTGTTGAATATGTTGAGATGGGAGGTGGTTAAGTGAAATGGCTTTTTTTTTTAATTTGGTTATGGAGGGAGTTGAGAGAGAAAGTGTGTGTTGGTGAGGGTGAGGTAGAAGGTAAAGATAGAGGGGACATGTAGGGTATGTGAGGGTGTAAGATAATTAGGTGTGTGTGAGTGAGGTGTGTGATGAGTGTGTGTGTGTGTGTGTGTGTGCGACCCCTAAAAAAATACACAATCTAAAATAAAATAAAATTAACAAAACTAAAACTAACAAAATTTCTAACTCAAAAATAAATAAAAAAGAAAATTAAAAAGAAAATAAAAATAAAAATAATAAAACCTATTATACTAAAAGACTCTAAAATAAAATAAAAAGAAATAAAAAAAATCTACAAAAACTAAAAGCTAAAATCCTAAAAAAATATAATCTAATAAAACTAAAAATAAATTCCTAAACTAGTCCTAATAAAATGAAATAAAGACTAAAAACTAAAAATCAAAATAAAACAACACAAAATAGAAAGTGACATAAAAATAGAAAATAAAAGCTAAAATCCTAGATAAATCTTAAATAAATCCTAAAAATAAAAACTACTCAAAATAAAAATATAAAATTAATAAAAGTACAAACTCAACACACATAAGGCTCGGGGAATGGTCTAGGCTCGGCTTAGGCTTAGGTTTGGTACGAGAAAAGTCTTGGGGCATCGGAACTCATCTCGAAAAGATCAACAAGGACTCGAACTTCACGGTCTCATTTAATGTCTTCGTTGAACGCTTGTAGCTGCTACTTTGTTGCAATTGGCTTGATTTAACATTATTTGATATCGCGACTGGGAATGACCTGCAATATAGATAATTACGAACATAAGACCATTTTTATTAAAAACGAGTGATTAAAATGCTTCTATTCGGGGTATAAATTAAACACTTTTAGGTGCTTATCAGTACACAATCAACCTATATATATTCAGTAGGTATTCATACAACTTAATTATCATCATTTGTACGTAGTGTATATCACTCTAATACTCACCATACATTCATTTTACGATTATTCTCACTATCGCATTTAATGGAGTATTATTCTCTACTCCCTGAGACCTAGTTACCCCTTATTTTATTTCAGTAGCTAAGTCATCCTTACCCTACTGGTCCAAATCATAAGCTCACTCACGCTTTCCTGCAATTACATTCTCATTCTCTCAAATTCATTACATCAACATTTTATCTCGTTTAATTATCGTATTAATTCTATCGATAAAACTTGATCCCTTAACCCTATCATGGCCTACTATAATAAAATAAATCCCTCATTATATTTTAAAAATGTCCCAAAAGTTTTCCCGACAACAATTTAGGACTTCTAGGCTTAAAAGGTAATTTTTCATGTTTTCTAGGAAACCAAATCGATTCTCTAAGAGCTCGAATCAATTCTCTTCTTGGCCGAATCGATTCAAAAACCTTTTATATCATCTTTTTCTTTACGCCTGTGCGTTTTCACCATTTTTACTCCCCTAACTTACATGTTTCTTCACCAAACTTGAAACCAATTTCCCCTAACCATTTCTACATGCATTAGGATGATTTCTAACGTAAACACAACATCAAAACGTTAATATTTTCATTGAAGAGGTCATTTATACATTCAATCCTCTAAACCCTAGGTTTTATGCTCTACTACCATTATTCATCAAAAACCCATATTTAATTCATGGAGATTAACACATAATATCTGTTTCTAATCCTCTACAGATATTAAATCATTCTACATGAAATTTCTATGACACCCTAACTAATAAAATACTAGGTGATCAGTCATATATAAAATTAAACAGGAATCTCAAATGGTTTCATTCTCAGCATCACTTTCGAAAACAATTTAATTACTAATAACCTATTAAGCATGGCATCAAATTTTAAACTTTATAATCTTTTTAACTTAAGCACACAATTAAATCCATCCACCCAAATATATAAACAACAACTAAAATGAATAAATAATAGCGGATAGCTTTCGATAAAACATTTATACAACCATATCGAATGGGCATAAAATAAAAATGGGGAAAATAAAATAAAATAAAATAGTTGGGCAACATGCTTGAATATAACTCACAATATCTCTTAAGGATAGAAGAGGCTATACAATTTCTTTCCAACATCCACAGCTGCGACAATAACGTTTGACTTGAAAAAATAATCATTCAGGTGTCCCTGTGTCTAGACACCTAAAACGTATACCAAAGGAGAAGAAAAAGAAAAGAAAATAGAAACGGGTCAGAGCCCGAGTTTTGAAAATATTTTAGCAAGTGCTTAACATACTGTAATATTTAAAATATGTTATTCTCCATATTTAAACTGGTGTCGCACTCACATGAGATACCCCTCACTCCTCATCTAACAGTGCATACCTAACGCATGTATTTTAAACATCCTAGTTAGGCTACCCAGCCTAACTAGCATATCTCACAACATCTAAGCCCCATACACTATCTCGTAATCCCGCGCATATAATATTCCAGATTTTTCACGAGCTTATACAATATAAATTCTCGCTTATAATTTCTTCGTTCATTTTGAATAACTTTAACTAGTTATTACACTACTCATTTTTTAGTTTTATTTATCTCGTATATAATATTATCATATTTATATACGCATATCACATCTCTTACTCCAGATTTTATACTCCCGGAGGATTAAGAAATTATTTTACATTTCATTCTTTGTTTTGTCGGTATATACATATTTCTTCATATCTCGTATATATATACATTATACTATACACATAAAGTATATCCATACTTATATATATCACACACAATATAAGTATAATAACCAATCATCTTCCAGGGAATTACTCACATGCCATCCTGGGTTACCAGCGCTCGGACTCTCACACCGACTTGGTAAAAAACAAATCACAACGTATGGTAAGCATTCATGTGGATGATAAACACACTAAAATGATTAAATCGAGTTAAACACTTGTCTCGTTGGATAAATCTTACGACCTCGTGCCGAAATCTGCCGGAGCTTGGCTGTAAATCTCCTTTTTCTTCCTCCTTTCTTCATTTCTCTTCTTCTTTCTTCTTTAATCCTTTTTCTTTCTTTCTCTCATTCTCTTATAAGAGAGAATAAGGCTTATCCCCTTATTAAAACTAAAGTTGACTCGTACACACAAATGTGAGTCCCTACTGGTCCAAAAGTCCCCAAAACCCAAACACTACCCTCAGGTACTTTATTCTGACTATTACGACCATTTTGGAAACAATCGTGCACTCGAAATCTCCATCTGAGTCATTTATAAAAAAATCACCTCTTAAACCCAACACATCTACTCACGTGTTTTTCAAATTAAATAACATCACATGTCGCTTTTATTCACCTGCGACATGAAATACAATTATTCCATCTCATTTACTTATTCTCGTAAGTAAATATAACACATGTAAATATTAATCTATCACTTGCAAATTAATATTTACTATTTACTTTAAATTCTTAAATTATTAAATTACACCCACTCATGTAATTTAAATCTCCATAAAAGTATGGGGTATTACATACTCCCCCTGCAATGAAATTTTGTCCTCGAAATTCGAACATGACCGGTACCAAAACTCAGGATCTTTAACAACACCACATCATCTAGTACCCAAAATCAATCTTAAAGTAACATAAGGGTTACTCAACTATATAACCGTTAGTGGCACCCACTTGTCTTAAGGTTTACTCATTATACCCCCATCTTCGTGGCAAGCTTTCCCCATACACTACATACCGACACACTCCATTAGTTATAAGGTCTCACCATAATAATGGCACATCACACCTTGTTATTTTACCAACGATATCCAAATAAAACGAGCCTATAAATCACTGGCTCAATCGCCTCAATTCTATTGGAAGACCACAGATCACGAAGTGACAGTTTCCCGTATCCATCCCAACATAAAACTCCCATCCTAAGAGAACCCATAAGAACATATGACCACTCCTATCAGTCCTTCAAATCTCGGTTCATGACGATGTAATTCTTACGACGCACAAAAGTCTCCCCAAAATAATTTGTGGTTAATGCCCCTCTCGATAACGGACTTTAAATCACGTTCGATCCAAAAGTCGAGTTATTCACCGACCTCCAAACAACCAGAGGGAGAATGTCTAGGCTTTCACACACAAAACCCCAAATGGAAATTTGTCCACAATAAACAGGTACGAGTGGCTCCATAAAACTCTACCAATCAGTAATTTATCCTCCCAATTATCGTACCATGTTTTACCTTAATTATAAGCTATGTCAGTTGCAAAAATAGACAATCCGCAGTGACTCCAGAATTGTATTCATACCGCTTTACTAGTTGTCGATCACCTCCTATCTACTTATCGGGCCATAGGTGGGACAACTTGCGAAAAATTAAACATCATCACCAACGCTTCCAGAAAATCACTATTGGAGGTGGGGTTCAAGGATCCCATCCCAATTCACAATAATATTCAGTGGAACCTCACACCGGTGCAATCCTTCTTTTCAAGGAAAGGTTTGGGAACACCAACTTATTTCCATCTATGAGTGGTTCACTCGGAGAAAATTTTACTATGTCCCACTCAACACTGACTTCCACTTATAATATATCACCTTAAGTAGTACATTATTCCCCGTCTTTCCCTGGGGTTCCAAAAATCATGGCACGTGCACTCTCGTTATCAACATTCTATTTATAGATAAGACACTCTCAACATTCAACTCAGCAGGACTCCGCTCTACTTTCCCACATTAGTTGGACTTACCTTTCCTCAAGAGATATCCTTGTAAATGTCTTCCCATAGACTTTTAACCCATCTCGAGTGTGCTACTCTCATTGAACATATATACTTGGATCATCGTCGTTCTCACACGATGTTCATTCCATCGTACCATTTTAGCTCCGTTAATAACTGCCCCATAGGCATATATTCCACACATTTATTCCTACGTCCACTTATCTCGGATGATTTTGAAATAAGCTAACCTGGTCACCCATACACCCTATAATCGGTGCATATTTGCACAACACTGGAAACGTCACACACTTTGCTAAAAAACGGCCTCGGATTCTTGAGTGGCTAATACACATGGGTATTCTCAATCACCCCATAACATAAAATTTAATCCTTCATAACATCGTCCCACCCTTCAACTAATGGTGAGAAAAGAAATTTCCAGTGCTCTCTCATGGCAGTACCAGCTCCACTGCCTTATATTATATAATAACTCTCCCAACCTAGATTGTTATCTCTACACATTCATTAATTTCATTCCAGATTGATACCCGAGCATCCATAAAGATCTCTTTGATCACGATGTTCATCAAGGCTCATGCGTATCTCATCACGCAATAACATTCAAAATATGGGACTTTACCCAATTGCACTATCACTCAGCATTGGCCGTTATCACATTCCATAAAATTCAAACACAAAATTGAAGCACTAAAAAATCCTGTCCCCGGACATATAAATATTAAACTCAACTCCCACATCTCTAAAGTAGTGATATAATAATGCTCTCTCCCTATCACCAAATCCTGAGCGCTAAACATAATGATGAGCTCAATCTCTCCACTCGATAATAATCCCAATATACCTTAAATAACATCAATGCGGTCCTTACACACCGAATTCGAATATCTCAAGACAACTATGCTCTCTGAAGTCTCTATCATAATACAATATAAATGTGAGCTCGACCCTATTTTAGGTGAGACATCACCAAAACCACAAATTCTTCCCTGGAGCAGCAAACATGATAGCCTTGCAACTTCATCCCACTATCGTTTTAACCAGTCCATGCTCATGATAATATCATACTAGTATAACACATCACTAAAACAAGTAATTCCAAAAAAATAAATACGACTCCACCCACACCCGTTTCCCCACGGATCAAACCAAAGATAACCCCGCTATACAACAGAAAATACATAAACATAATATTGTTATCGATATACCCACTAAAATTGTCCCACATGCGAATCTAGCGCTAATCAAGATACCGTGACCCGTACATGTCACATAAAGCATACCTCATTCACCCGAGGATAAAACTCATACCTTCTACTTTGTCAATCATCATGGCTTCTAAAATGGTTCTCGGACATAACACATCTTTCTAAACTGAACCAATCGCTATCTTAATCATTTCCCCAACTAGGCACCATACTCCTGTCCCTTTTTCTTGCTTTGGGAAAAAATAATGTATGTGGTTTTACTCCCCACATAAGAAAATATTTCTCCAAATAATCCACTTATCTCCGGCCACATTGGTCATATTAGAGTTGTCCTTCTCTTGGACCCTTGTAGCCTCAACCCTGATAGCTATATCCATTGTTCCTTTAGCTCCGTTGGCCCTAAGGAACACACTATTGGCCTTAATAGCACTGATTGAATCCTCCATCACTCCTTAGAAATTCAGCTATCTAAATCCCTTAAATGGGTTCCCTGAGGGGCCTCCCCACGACGGTGTTTTGCCAAAACTGTTACATTCAGTCTTACTCCCTCTAACTTAATTCCTTTAACTCTTTTAGCCCCATTCACATGGAAGCATTTATATCCTTACTAACAAAAGCACGACACGGTCACCATCTACTTATATCTTCCAAGAAAAATTTCCCCTGAGTGCTGTCAACTCCTCTCATGAGTTCATCACCCATTTAAGGACTCTTTTTTCCTTTGTACCTACCTCGTCGGGTATAAAGTTCGCTAGGAAAACAAATTCTTTTTCACAACTAGGCCTCTGTCCGGCCCTTCCAGTGATAAGTTCTGAATTTTCATTCACATCTATTTCTGAACTACAAATGAAGGAACTTCCGATCAAATCATACCTAATATCCTCCTAGTGGCCTGATATTTCACTTTTCAAATGTGGTGATTGAATCCCACCATTACAACACTGCTCCTATGAGCTAAGAAAATTTTTACCCCAATTTTCACTTCCGATTATGCCATACCCTACTATATGCCAAAGCCTCTGGGTATCTTACGTCCATTGGCTAACATACATAATCTATGCCTATACTAACATTCCATCAGATGATCTTCTTCCAAGACCCCTTTGACTCTCTCCCATTCTAACCACACTGGGTGAGTCTAATTTGGCAACACATTCTGCTCTAGTGGTACTTGGAAACATATGCTACACCCTAGTAGTCCTTACAATCGAATATTCCTGAGTAATAATATAAGTGACTTTGAATACGGTCATCGTCCCCAAAATATTCTGTAATTTGAACTGAGCCCCGCCTCCTACTATCCTCATAACGACCCCCACTAGTTGTCCTTCACGTGTCGGAAAATGAAGCACACCCGTACGCATATAGAAGATTCACTAATATTATAGAGTATAGATGGAGAATGAAATTTCACCATACGAATCAACATTCCTAAACCTAGGGCTCCATATCAAATTAAAGGCAACATTGAAAATGTAGCACGTCTGTAAAGATTCCTAAGGACACTAAAACCTGATGCTCTGATACCACATATGACACCCCCCTAATAAAATACCGAGTGATCAGTCCTATATCAAATTAAATAGGAACCTCAAATGGTTTCTGATAAGAACCCAAAAAAGTATATTTTATACCCCGAATAGACGTATTTTAGTTGCTAATTCTCGACAATTTGGGTCTTATGTGCAAAATTATTTATTATGCAGGCTTGATTGTAGTTGAAGTGTCAAAAGCTATATTTCAAGGAAATTTAGAGTTCAAATGAAGCTAATACCCTGTCCCTTAATCCTAACCTAGCCCAGACCTAGCCCAAACCTTCACCCGTACCCTATGTCTGTCCAGTTTGTGTTTTTTTTCCAAATATTTTCTGATTTTTATTTTGTGTCATTTTGTTTTTAGGTTTTATTTTTAGAATTTATTTTTATATTTAATTAATGTAATTTTATTTTTATTTTTATTATTTTTTATTTTATTTTTATTAGGTTTAGTATTAAGCAATTTATATTTAGTTTATTAGATTTTATACATTTTTAGGACTTTTGTTTTCATTTTTTTTAGTTTTTATTTCTTTTATTTTATTATTTTTGTTTTTTTAGATTAGGATTTTATTTTTAGTTGATTTTATTTTTTAGTTTGTAAGTTTTATTTTGAGTTAGTTAGTTAGTTTTATTTTTATTTTTTAGGTGTCCAAATTAAACACACACACACCATCACCCAAATCAACTCACTCACACACACCCCATTTTCCTAGACCCTCACACACTCTAACACCCCACCTCCATCTTCAACCTCAAAACATTCTCTCTCCTAAACCTCCACAACCCAAATAAAATTCAAACTCCACCTTCATCACTTCACCACCATCCCCTTTTCATACACATATCTAAAATCAGGTTACACCACTACCTAGCCCCCAACCATTACCCAAACAATCCATACCCTCCTATACGATCTTCTCAAAACCCGATTCCCTCAACCCGAGCCCAGACCCATCTGCTGTTAACCCACACAAACCCGACCACCATCTTACTTCGTTCAACCCGCGACCCAATCATAACCATCCAAACCCAAATACCCCATGGCCACTACCTTAATCCGCTCTGAAAACCAATCCCATCTGAACCCAATTTCGAACCCACCGGAGACTTCGACCTCCATACCACCAACCCGGGCCCTAACTCGGGTTCTCGCAAACTCAACCTTCCCATACCCATTTTTCCATCCACCTTTTAAACCCAAATCGATTCTACCACCTGCAAACATACACCAACACCAAAGACCAAAACCATTTAACCCACATGACTTTTAACCAACCTTTTTACCCAATTTCCAAAATACCTCCAACTAACTACTTTTACCCCAATGCCCAAAATTCCCATTAACTAAATCTGATTTTTATTCCCTCACCCTTCATTCACATGACCTCACACAATCCATGCACATTTGTGCATTTCACCATTTTAACCCCAACTTATCCTCACACCCCTCATTTCCATTTAATCCCTACCCAATTTACCCTTAGCTCCATGCCTACTATTTAAAGAAGATGAAGACCATTTTGGAAGGGAATTTTTTTAGCTAGAGATTATAGAGAGAAAATTGTAGAGAAATTTGTAGAGAGAGAGAGAGCGTTATATACATCCAAAAATTCATTTCAATTTTTTATGTGATTGTAATTTCTTGAAAGGAATATTGGCATTAATTGAAGATCATATTGATATTCTCTTCATTTGGGTTTGATTGTCTTTCCTCTAATTCTCACCTTACGTTTTTAATTTTCTTTAATTTTTTTTTTGATTGGATGATGACTATCAAAGGCTAAACACCCATTCAAAGGATAAATTGAAGCCCCAACGAATCAAGTTATTTTAGTTTGTTAATTTTAATTTGTTGAATTCCTTTGATTAGTGAAATTAATTACCATTCTTATTTTTTAGTGAGAAATGAAAAATAATCCTTGAGAAAGGATTGAAAATTGTGTTGATATTTTTATCATTTGATTCAAAATAGTGATATGCTTATCAAATTGATAAAAATATTGATATAACTTTCACCTACTTTTGTTCATCTTGTCAAAATTGCAATTAGTTGGGTGAGTCTATCCTAGCAGGTGATTCATGTAATTAATTTAAATTTTATTTTAGTAGTATTTGTGGGAATTAAAGTTACTTATCGAAAATAATATTTAATTAGTTAATTTGAGTAGTGAGAATTACCTATTGAACTATCTAAATATTTTGGAATTCAATTAAATTAAAATAGTTCAAACTAAAATTAGTTGTGTGAATTGGGAGTGGATATTCATCCCTTGAATTCTCTCATTAGTTACATTTCACTCATTTTTTTTACAAACTTTCACTTAGTTCTCTACACTTTCATTCACACACTTTTATTTTAGTTTTTGTTCTCATTATAGTTTGTTATTAGATTAAATTTCACTTCGCCTCTCAAAATTGTTTTAATATTTAAAAAAGTTAAAAAAATAGAAAAAGCAAAAAAAATCCAAAAATATAATAAAATTTGAATTACATGTGTTTTCCTCTCCTTTCACTCCTTGGATGTGGATTGATACCACAATTACCACTACACTTTACTTTATTATATTTTTTAGGTATTTAAGGTTTTGATTGGAGGACACTTTCAACAACGATGAAAGATACGCAAAAGTTATCTCTGTCAAATGGCGTCGTTGCCATTCTTGGGAGCGTGAAGCACTTGGAGCAGATTTCATCTTGTAGTTCATTTATTTTTCCCACTTTGTTGCTTTTTAGTACAATTTTTATTTATTTTAGAAGTCCTGTATTAGGATTTTTATTCTTGTCTTGTATTGAGGTGAATAAAGAAACCATTTATTTTTTTATTTTAAATTTGTAATAAAACGAAGATAAGCGTGATAGGGAAATCGGACATGGTAGAGAGAGGGCATCCACGAAGAGGAGAAGAAGCCTATCTACCCTTGTTCGGTAGGACTCCATGGGCCGACTGAGATAGGCGTAATCTCCGCCCGGTCGACTCAAATTTTTCATCACCCCACGGCGTAAAAATGGTGGGAGGTACATCTCTTGAACACTCGCGCCTCTCTTGTTAGCGAGTCAGTATATTGTGTGTCCCTACATGCTCTTGTGTGATTTTTATTCTTGCATTTATTTTCGCATGGTGTGATGAATAAATTAACTAAGACCTATGCCCGGTCACTCACGAGAAGGGATTTCATGACCCGATTTATCACTTATCTTTTGTGTGCTACCCTAGCCATCACTAAATTTAAAATCAATCAACCAGATTGAACCATAGGATACGGTGTTCGTAGGCCCCGTTTTGATCAATTTGACTTATAGGATAACATGTAGATTCCTTTCCACCCGGCAAACCCTCGAACGGTTCTCTTTGCGGCACAAAAAGTTCATGTAAACTGGGTTTTATGTGTGGCCGCCCAGTAAAACGGGTTTGTGTTGTCCCCAGCGTTGTACCGGCCAACTATTTTATCGTAGTAGATTTGTGGCAAATCTCTGTGTCAAGCCTCTTGTCATCTTGTGATTAAAGTAGGAACATTTTGTAAAGGCGATCACTCATATAAATTTCGTGATTTTTATCGCCCGCGAATTTCAATAAAATTTGACTACCCCTTTCACTAATTTTCAAGATAAAAACTGGCTATGTGCTAGTTAGGATTTTTTTTTCTTGACTTGTGTTTTCCCAATTCATTTTTTTCGGTAATCAATTTTAGTGAGTTCATCCAACTTGCCAGCCCATGTTTTTCCCCACCTTTTCTTCCAAAAAATCCAAAAATATTTTCTTCCTCTATTTTTATAAAAAACAAAAAAATTATTTTCCTTTATTTTTATAAAAAATTCAAAAAAAATATTTTCTTCTCCTCTTTTTTTGCAAAAACCCCAAAAATATTTTTTTCCAAAAAATAAAAATTCCCTCTTTACATGCCCATGTGGCAACGAGTTAATAATCGCTTATTTCGTTCTCGTAGTCTTTCTCCCGTCTCTTCCACATTAGGAGAACCACATGTTCCCCTTGAGTTTCCAATCCTACCAATTCATTTTTTGTTGTCCCCGAGTCGACATCTCTACTTCATCTATTCATCCACCCACCATGGATGAAGATCGTGCCTTACGGGACTATTTTTCGCCGATAACGGCCACCCCACCATCATGCCTTGTTCTTCCACCCACCCCGGTGGACCAATTTAAAATTCGTTCGGTGACCATTTCCATGCTGCCCAATTTCCATGGGCGTTGAACGTGAGTCTCCCTACACTCACTTGTGAAAATTTCTCACGGTTAGTGCGACTTTCAAAAATCAAAATCTCGATGAAGAAAATGTTCGTCTTCACTTGTTCCCATTTTCTCTCCATGATAAATCATC
Organism: Sambucus nigra; assembly: GCA_949130495.1. NCBI lineage: Eukaryota > Viridiplantae > Streptophyta > Magnoliopsida > Dipsacales > Adoxaceae > Sambucus > Sambucus nigra. The sequence goes on along the minus strand of OX422217.1, from coordinate 283,481,332 downwards.
TATGTCGCTCCATTCCTTGTCACCAGATTCTATCCCTATATGGGAACAACTTGTGAATAATTTCATGTCCAAGTTTTATCCCATAAGTAAAACCAATGAGATGCGCCAAGCCATTCAGGATTTTCGCCAAAAGACAACCTAGCAGTTTTGTGAAGCCTAGGACCGTTTTCAAGATTATATTAATATTTGCCGACATCATGGTCTCGAGAAAAGTCGACTCGTTCATAGTTTTTACAATGGTCTCATTCCTTCCTCTCTCACTATGATTGAGTCCATGCACAAAGGAAAATTCATGCACTTAACTCCCACTATCGCCTATAATTTTCTCCTTGAATTAGGCGATGACTCATAATATTAGGAGGGCACAAATGAATTTTCGAGATCCGAGCCACCACGAGTAGGTAGAACTTATGAGATAAAAAATGATACCAATTTTAAAACCTTGCTTCATGGCCTAAACGCTTTGACTAAGACGGTTGATGCTCTGACTTGTTCTATGCAATAAAATGTTTCTCTTTCTAAACAAATGATGAACGTCAACGAGTCTAGTCCTTCTTGTCATGTCTATTTAATTTAGGATCATTTATCTCATTGTGCTCCCTTATTCAAGATGATCTCGAGCGCACAATGGCCCAAGCCTGTGCCTTTGATACCACTAGGAAACATGCACCCTCGTCATTTACTTACAATCCCAATAATAGGAACCATCCCTATTTTTCTTATAAGTACGACAACCATATTGCACCATCACACCCATAACAACATGTTGGTGGTCCACCTGGATTTCATCAAAATTCACAAAGGAAACATCACCTTCCTATCCAACACCATCCATCATCCTTTGTCCCCCAAGGAGGACTGTCAAACCCCACTCATCAAATTATCATTATCCCACATCCATCCTATGAGTATTCACAGTCGCTTAGTTCTAACCGAGAGTTGGTCCCCCAACGCCCTTATGCCCCTCCACCCCAATCATCCACCTCCTCTATCCAGAATCTTCTCACTAAATTTATCATGAATCAACAACAAACTAAGCAAGCACAAACTTAAGCCATCTGACAACTTGAGCAACGTCTTAACCAGTTTGAGTCTGAGTGAGAGAAAGGTCATTTTCTGATTCAACCCATTCCTAACCCTAAGAGGAATGTCAAGGAGTTGTCTTATGAGGTTGGATCCACTTCCACTCCACCCACATACCAAGCGGACATGGAAACGGTGAGTACTCTATGATCTGGTAAACAGGTTGACAATGGTGTTGTAGATCCCCGGGATGTGCAAATCCCACCCACTCAACATCGCTCATTAGAACCTCTTCCTCAGGTAAAACCACCCAACCAACGCATTGAAAAGAATCGGTCTAAGCCTCATGAGTCCACCACTGTCTATGTGCCTAAACCACTGTTCCCTTATAGGTTGGCTTCGACCAAGAAATCTCAACAATTTGATGGGATCGAGAAAGTTTTTCAGAATGTTCACATAAACATTCCATTCCTTATCGCGATTCAACAAGTTCCCTCCTATTCAAAATTCTTGAAGGACTTATGCATTGTCAAGTGATGGATGAATGTGCCTCGTGATGCCTTTGTCACTGAGAAAGCCATGTCCCTCATCCATGGGAATGGTATTATGAAGTGTAAAGACACTAGTCGTCCCATTGTCTCTTGCATGTTAGGAGATAAGTTCACTACTCAGGCTTTGATTTATCTTGGGGCAAGTGTTAATTTGTTACTGTACTCCATCTACCCTGAGTTAGGTTTACAAAATATGACACCTACACGGGTTACTCTTCAGCTTGCAGATCGTTCTATGAAAGTACCTGAAGGAATAGTTGAAGATCTTTTGGTCAAAGTGTCTGACTTTTACTACCATGTGGATTTCATCATCTTAGGCACTCCTGCTCCCGACCCAACCAATATTCCTATCATTTTGGGTCGCCCCTTTTTGGCAACTGCCAATTCCATCATCAATTGTCGAGATGGGTCCATGAATCATTCTTTTGGCAATATAACTGTCGAAGTCAATATTTTCCACCTCATGCAATAAGAGGCCAACGTTTATTCTATTGATGAGGTATGTATGATTGACTCCTTAGTCCAAGAGATGTTGGATCACACCTACCCAAAATATCCTATCCATCAATGTTTGGCTCACTTTAGGTTCGACTTTGATATTGATTCCTCTAACTCTGAGGTAAATGATTTGTTAAATTCTACACCTCTGAAGGACACTTCCACTTGAGCTACTCAATTTGAGGCTCTCCTTGTAGATACTCTTCTTTATGTGGATGGACCAGTCAACCCATGCCCCGATATTTCCTCAGACTCTATTTCTGCGGTGAGTCCAATGCCTCTCCCGTATCGCCACCGAATTTGGAGCTTAAGCCATTACATGTTGAGTTGAAATATGATTTCTTAAGCCCAAACCAACATCACCTTATCATTATTACTTCTGACTTGACCCCGGATCAAGAAGAACAATTGATCCACACTCTCACTCAACATAGCACTGCTTTAGGGTGGACCATTTAAGATATTCAAGGTGTGGTCCCCAATGTCTGTAGCCATCGCATTCACTTGGAGAAAAATGCCAAGACTTCTAGAGAGCCATAACATCGACTCAATCCAGCAATGAAAGAGGTTATGAGAACTGAAATTTTAAAATTTCTTGATGCCGGTATCATTTATACCATCCCAAATAGCCAATGGTCAGTCCCATTCATGTAGTGCCTAAAAAGTCTTGAGTCACCGTTGTTGAAAATAGTGAGGATGAGCTTGTTCCCACCCGTATATAAATCGAATGGCATGTTTGTATTGATTATAGGAAGCTCAATGCCGTCACTCGCAAGGACCACTTCCCTATCCCATATTTTGATCAGATGCTTGAACGCTTAGTCGACCATGTTTACTATTCCTTCCTTAATGGCTATTCAGGGTACAACGAAATACCCATTGCCCCCGAAGACCAAGAGAAAACTACCTTTACTTGTCCCTTTGGCACCTTTGCGTACTCTCGTATGCCTTTTGGCCTTTGCAATGCACTTGCAACGTTTCAAAGGTGTATGACTAGTATTTTCAGTGACATGGTAGAGAGTTATCTTGAAGTCTTTATGGACGATTGTTTTGTGTTTGGTTCATCCTTTGAGCAATTCCTATCTCACCTCACTATGGTCCTTCAGAGTTGTCAAGAAAAGAAGATGGTCCTCAATTGGGAAAAATTCTATTTCATGGTAAAAAAGGGCATTATTTTAGGTCATGTTGTCTCTAGCTCCAGTATTGAGGTGGATAAAGAGAAAGTTAACTTGATCTCCACGCTCTCCATTCCTAAGTCTGTTAAGGACATTTGATCCTTCTTAGGACATGCGGGCTTCTACCGATGCTTCATTAAGGACTTTTCTAAAATCGCTAAACCATTAACAACCCTTTTCTCTAAAGATGTCCCATTACTCTTTGATGAAGCATGCGTCACAGCCTTTGTGCGCCTAAAATCTGAGCTCACTTCCACCCATATCATGCAACATCCCAATTGGTCTCTTCCATTTGACCTCATGTACGATGCATCTGATTTTTCACTTGGTGTCGTGCTTGGCTAGCAAGTTAACAAGCTCCCACAAGTCATCTATTATTATAGCAAAATCCTTCATGATGCTCAAATTCATTACACGACCATCGAAAAGGAGTTGTTGGTGGTCATGTTTGCTCTTGATAAATTTCACTCCTATTTTGTAGGTTCCCCTATCATCGTGTATACTGATCATGCTGCCCTTAAGAACCTTCTTCATAAGAAGGATTCCAAACCACGATTGATACGGTGGATTCTTTTACTCCAAGAGATTAAAATTGAAATCCGCGATAAGAAAGGTTATAAATATTTTGTTATTGACCATCTTTCTCGCATTAATGTCCCGTCTGATTGTGATCAAGTTACCATTTCTAATTCATTTCCCGATGAATAACTTTTTTCCATCTCCACCTCGCCTTATTATGCTGATATTGTCAACTTTCTTGTTAACGATCAACTTCCCAATCATTGGTCGAAATAGGATCGCTCCAAATTCATGGCGAATGTGAATTTTTCCTCTTGGGATGACCAATTTTTAACAAGTATTGCCCTGATCATGTCATTTATTGATGTGTTCCTGAGTGTGAAAAACTCAGTATTCTGTCCTTCTACTGCAATAGTGCTTATGGAGGCCACTTTGGCTCAAAGAAAACTGCTGCGAAAATTTTGCAGAGTTTTTTCTATTGTCCTACGCTTTTTTGTGATGCCCATCCATATTTCAATGCTTGTTACAATTGCTAACACTCTGGGCATCTCTTTCATCAGCATATGATGCCTCTCACACCCATCCTCATTATTGAAATTTTTTATGTGTGGGGTATCGATTTCATGGGACCATTTCCCTTCTCTCATAGTTTTTAGTATATTCTAGTTGTTGATGACTATGTTTCCAAATGGATCGAAGAAATTGCTTTTCACACCAATGACCATCGAGTTATGGTCCAATTTCTCAAAGAGCATGTATTCACGCATTTTGGAACCCCCAAAGCTATCATTAGTGATGGGAGTAAACATTTTTATAATTGAGTTTTTGAAAACCTTGTCAAAAAGTATGGTGTTACCCATAAGGTTAGTCTCTCTTACCACCCCCAGACTAGTGGTCAAGTTGCGGTCTCCAATCGTGAGATAAAGAAAATTCTTGAAAAAATCATCAATCCTAATAGGAAATATTGGTCATTACGCTTGGACGATGCATTGTGGGCACATCGTACTTCTTACAAGACTCTGATTGGCATGTCTCCTAATCGATTGGTCTTCGGTAATACTTGCCACCTTCCTGTCAAGCTTGAACATCATGCATATTTGGCTGTCAAAGACCTTAATTTCGATATTGATGCGATAGGAGTCCATAGGAAGTTGCAACTAAATGAATTGGAGGAAATAAAAAATGATGCCTATGATTTGTCCAAGAAGTATAAGAACAAGATGAAGTGGATCCATGACCAAAGCATCATGCGCAAAGAATTCCACCCTGGTCAAAAAGTTTTGTTATATAATTCTAGGTTGCATCTTATTCCCGAGAAATTAAAACTAGGTGGTCCGGACCCTTCATTGTTGAGTCAGTTAGTCCTTATGGTTCCATCACCATGAAAAATCCCAATGATGGTAGCCTCTTTCAGGTCAATGGTCAATGCTTGAAGCCTTTCTTAGAGCTAGGCTCCACTCATATAGAATAGATTGACCTTGTCCACCCCATTTTTGAAAACTGACTGTTCAATCTTATTTGGGGGTGATTCTCATCCCCTGATTTTTCTGCCACCCCGTTCTCACCTAGCTTATAATTTCTTTTTGGGTGAGTTTCCATCGGTCTGGCTGAAGACATTAAACTTAGTGCTATCGGGAGGCAGCCCGCGATTTCTTGTACTAATCTCATCCTCTTTGGGGGTGGTGTTTTACCTCACCCTATGTTTTTCCATGTTTATATATTTGTACAATTTTTTTCATAATATCACTTCTTCAGGTTTATTCTTGGCTTCATCAGTCCACTTCATTAATAGTTGATTTTTGTAATATCTTTTATGCTCCCAATTTTAAAAATCATTTCACTTAACATTGAGGACGATGTTCCTTTTTATTGGGGGTGGGTAGTTTTATCAAAATCGTACCTCTTTTGAATTTTTTTTTATTTTCAAGCCTGATTTTCTAAAATTTTCGTTCAGTTTCTTTCATCTCATTCACTGACGTGAATTTTCTATCATCCATCTTTTAAGTCTAGGAATCAAGCTAGAGGATTTATCTTTTTATAAATAGCTTATCTAATACATAACAAGGCATATTTCACCAAGAATTTCTAGACTCAAAAAAATTTGCGCACGCATCACATCACTCTAGTTTAGAGTTGAAGAGTACTATAATTCTCAAGAAAAGCTTAAGGATCACTAGTAGAGACTTTAGCTTATGGGATTTGTTCCTTTCACCCTTTCATAGTGTTTTACGCAATCTCCGAGTCACAAGTTGATTCAACTTCTTTTGGATCCGCACTTAATCGTTGTATGATCTTATTATTGTTCATAAAATCTTTGGCTTGATCACTGAAAACGACATCACTTTCGAGTTGTAAGAAATACGTGTCTTGAAATCTTTCCCGATCACTAGGTTTTCACCCATTCACTTAACCCATTACATTCCCATGCTCTTCCATATTCCCATATATTTCCCCACGCCATCACCTATCATCTCCATTCATATATAATCCTTCATTTTTGAGAAAAAGAGTATTTTTCAAATGTAAAATATCTTTAGTGTTGAGAGTATAAAGAAATAGAGAAAAAGAGTAAAAATAAATAGAAAAAAGAAGACCAAAAGAAAAGAAAATTCAAAAAAAAAAATAGAAAAGAGAAAAGAAAGAAAATAAAATGAAAAGAGAATTTGAAGTCAAGTATTGTGAAATAAAGACATTTTGTGCCTAAAATGCTATACACTCTTCTATCTCATCCATCTTCCACCCATCACCGATCCTTCCCATCTCATTTCCCCCTTACCCATATACATCCATATATCCCCTAAGTGTTTGGGCAAATGAAAGTTGACGTGGTGAAAAACTCGACGTTCTCACTATAGTGATTAACATTCTTTCATGAGATTAATTTTCTTTCTAAATGTTGTTATTTCTTATGTGTGTGTGACGTTTGAACTTGCTTACATTTACTCACCTCCTCAAACACAAGAGAGATACACTAATCCAAATCTCGAGAGTTCGTTTGAGAGAGATATATCTTTGAGAATTTGAAGTTGAAGCGTTGATTCCGAAAAGGCAATCTAGGAATCCCTCTTATGATGCTCGACCCCTTTTGAATGATTCACACACACACGTTGAGTTCTAGGAAGGATTTTCCTTGTGTATTTACTTAGCTAACATTTTGTATTTCTCAAAACATTTCTCATGTGATGGAATGTGCGATTATTCTACGTCTAATAAGAGATTGGCTTCCATTGTAAATAATGAATTTTGTGGGAATATACCCTGCAGACCCTCACGAGATAAAACTCGTCCTGTAGGGCAACCTATAGGTTTAAAGGCTTGTTGCACATGATAAGTGCAATCTCAAGTGCCCACGAAATTGGTACACTTTTGGTTTCTTATCTTTCTCTTTCTCTCTATCTTTTTGCTCGAGAACTAGCAACGCTTCGTTTGGTGGTGGCATGCTAAGCACCCAAAAGTGTACATTTTATGTCCCGAATAGGCGTATTTTAGTTGCTAATTCTCGACAATTTGGGTCTTATGTGTGAAATTATTTATTATGCAGGCTTGATAGCAGTTGTGGTGTCAAAAACTATATTTCGAGGAAATTTCTAGTTTCAATGGAGCTAATATCCCGGCACGTAACCCAGACCTAGCCTAGACCTAGCCCAAACCTTCAACCGTACCCTGTGTGTGTCTAGTTTGTGTTTTTTTAGATTTTTATTTTGTGCCGTTTTATTTTTAGGTTTTATTTTTAGAATTTTTAGAATTTATTTTTATATTTAATTAGTGTAATATTATTTTAATTTTTATTATTTTTTAGTTTTTATTTTATTTTATTTTTATTAGGATTAGTTTTTAGGAGTTTATTTTTAGTTTATTAGATTTTATATTTTTTTAGCACTTTTGTTTTCATTTTTTTCGTTTTTATTTCTTTTATTTTATTATTTTAGTTTTTGTTAGATTAGGATTTTATATTTAGTTGATTTTATATTTTAGTTTGTTAGTTTTATTTTGAGTTAGTTAGTTAGTTTTATTTTATTTTGTAGGTGTCCAAATTAAACACACACACACCATCACCCAAATCAACTCACTCACACACACCATATTTTCCTAGACCCTTACACACTCTAGCACCCCACCTCCATCTTCAACCTCACAACACTCTTTCTCCTAAACCTCCATAGCCCAAATAAAACCCAAACTCCAACTTCATCATTTCACCACCAACCCCTCTTCATACCCATATCTGAAATTGGGTTATACCACTGCCTAGCCCACAACAATTACTCGAACACTCCATACCCTCCTATTCAATCTGCTCAAAACCCGATTCCCTCAAATAGAGCCCAGACCCATCTACTGTTAACCCACACAAACCCGACCATCGTCCTACTTCCTTCAACCCGCGACACAATCGGAACCATCCAAACCCAAATACCATATGGCCACTACCTTAACCTGATCTGAAGACCAATCCCATCCGAACCCAGTTTCGAACCCGCGGGAGACTTCATCCTCCACACCACCAACCCGAGACCTAACTCGGGTTCTCAAGAAACTCAACTTTCCCATACCCATTTTCCCATCTACCTTTTAAACCCAAATCGATTGTTACCACCTGCAAACATACACCAACAACAAAGACAAAAAACATTTAGCCCACATGCCTTTTAACCAACTTTTTTACCCAATTCCCAAAATACCCCAACTAACTACTTTTATCCCAATGCCCAAAATGACCAATAACCAAATCTGATTTTTATTCCCTCACCCTTCATTCACATGACCTCACACAATCCATGTACATTTGTGCATTTCACCATTTTAACCCAAACTTATCCTCACACCCCTCTTGTCCAATTAATCCCTACCTAATTTACCCTTATCTCCATGCCTACTATTTAAAGAAGATGAAGACCATTTTGGAAGGGAATTTTTTTGGCTAGAGATTGTAGAGAAATTTGTAGAGAGAGAGTTATATACATCCAAAAATTAAGTTCAATTTTTTGTGTGATTATAATTTCTTGAGAGGAATATTGGCATTAATTAAAGATCATATTGATATTCTCTTCATTTGGGTTTGATTGTCTTTCCTCTAATTCTCCCATTCAAGGGATAAATTGAATCTAATTCCCCCCTATGCTTTTAATTTGCTTTAATTTGTTTTGTTCATTGGATGATGATTATGGAAGGCTAAACTCCCATTCAAGGGATAAATTGAAGCCCCCGCGAATCCAGGTATTTTAGTTTGTTAATTTTAATTTGTTGAATTCCTTTTATTAGTGAAATTAATTCCCACTCTTATTTATCATTGAGAAATGAAAAACAATCCTTGAGAGAGGATCTAAAATTGGGTTGATATTTTTATCACTTGATTCAAAATAGAGATATGCTTATCAAGATGATAAAAATATTGATGTAATTTTCCAACTTTTGTTCATCTTGTCTAAATTGAAATTAGTTGGGTGAGTCTATCCTAGAGGGTGATTGATGTAATTAATTTAAATTTTATTTTAGTAATATTTGTGGGAATTAAAATTACTTATCTAAAAGAATATTCAATTAATTCATTTGAGTAGTGAGAATTACCTATTGAAGTAGCAAAATATTTTGGAATTCAATTACATTAAAATAGTTCAAACTAAAATTAGTTGTGTGAATTGGGGGTCGATATTCATCCCTTGAATTCTCTCATTAGTTACATTTCACTCATTTTTTTACACACTTTCACTTGGTTCTCTACACTTTCATTCACACACTTTTATTTTAGTTTGTTCTCATTATAGATTATTATCAGATTAAACTTCACTTCACCTCTCATTTTTTTTAATATTTGAAAAAGCTAAAAAAAATAGAAAAAGTTAAAAAAAAATCCAAAAATATAATAAAATTTGAATTACATCTGTTTTTCTTTCGTTTCAATCCTTTGATGTGGATTGATACATCACTTACCACTACACTTTATTTTATTATATTTTGTAGGTATTTGAGGTTTTGATTGAAGGAGACTTTCAACAACGACAAAAGATAGGCAAAAGTCATCTCTACTAGTTTCATTCTCAGCGTCACTATTGAAAACCATTTAATTACTAATAACCTATTAGTCCCGGCGTCAAATTTTAAACATTCTAATATTTTTAACATAAGTGCACAATTAAATCCATCCAAACAAATATAGAAACAACAACTAAAATGAATAAATAATAACCGATAACTTTCGGTAAAACATTTATACAACCATATCGAATGGGCGAAAAATAAAAATGAGGAAAACAAAATAAAATACAAAAGTTGGGGAATATGCCTGAATATAACTCACACTATCTCCTATCTAGATCAGCATGGAGAGAGGCGTCTATACTATTTCCCTCCAACATCCACAACTACGACAACAACGTCTGACTCGAAAGAATAATCATATAGGCATCTCTGTGTCTCGACACCTAAAAAGTATACCAAAGGAGAAGAAAAAGAAATTAAATACAGATACGAGTCAGAGCCCAGGTTTTGAAAATATTTTATCAAGTGCTTAACATACTTTAAAATTTAAAATATGTTATTCTCCATATTTAATCTTGTGTCTCACTCACATGAGATACCCCTCACCCCTCATCAAACAGTGTGCACCTAACACATGTATTTTAAACATCCTAGTTACGCTACCCAGCCTAACTATCTTCTCTCACAACATCTAAGCACCATACGCTATCTCGTAACCCCGCATATATAATATTCTAGCTTTCGCACAAGCTTAAACAATATAAATTCTCACTTATAAATTCTTCGTTCATTTTGAATAACTTTCACTAGTTATTACATTATTCATTTTTCATGTTATTTATATCTTATATAATATTCTCATCATTATATACGTATGTCACATCTCTTACTTCGGATTTTATACTCTCGGAAGATCCAAAAATTATTTTACATTTCATTCTTTGTTTTGTCCGTATATATATATTTCTTCACATCTCGTATATGTATACAATATTATATACACATCAAGTATATCCATACTTATATGTATCACACACAATATAAGTATAATAACCATCCCTCAGAGATATAACTCAATGGATGCAGTCTCTCAATGTTATCATCTTCCAACGAATTACTCACATGCCATCCTGGTTTACGAGTGGTCAGACTCTCACACAGACATGGTAAACGCCAAATCATAACATACGGGAACCGGTCATAGTTCCTCACCGAAAATGAGAACGAAACATACCCATCACGTCTCACCCCCGATAAAAATCACACAATATAAATAATGGACGCTATGACATGGGGACTATACGCAACCTGCTCCTCAAGCCATGGGCCTCACCCACATCGCGTAACTTCCCAGGATAGTACTAGAGGAGTATGATTCATATAAATATGACATTCACACACAAATATATTTATAATCATATCATATATATAATGTCTCTGTACCCATATATATATACACTATCAAATACGGCTATTCATGCCTATCTCCCATGGAATTAGCATATAATCCCGAATATACCAATTCATATTAATTCTTAAGTATACACACAACTTATTTGAATCCCATAAGTATTCACTCACTTATGATAGAATTATCACCTTCATTACAGCCGAAGAGTAGCTTATCACGTCTTATAACATTCTTAAACCATCCTACTTGCACCTTCGGATATTATTCATATCAATATATATATATTTTAACACCCCGCTTAAAATAATAAAGGGTGGCCAGCCCTATACTACATTAAATCAGGAGTCTCAGATGGCTCAGTCTCAACATCAACTGGTGGTACTAAAATATATAAGACTAACTATCCGATATCATATAAGCGAGATGTTAAAATTAAATAAAATATGCAATAGACAACAAACCAACACTATAAGTTACTAACAAAGAGAAGAAAGATGTGCATACAAGGACTATGATAAATGAAATGAATAACTACAACCAAATATACCACAAAGAAACAAACCCTAATAAGATGTCGGGTCACAGACAATACAATAATTGAAATGGAATAAATATAAACATTTATAAATATCCCTTGGGTGTAAACCCGATATAAAACATGAATCCTACCTAGATTTTTAAAGAAGTAGGAAGCGACTACATTCTACATCACGCAACAGTCCGCACCTGTCACGGCTCCCAAGACTCTGGATAGAAGGTCATCTGGCATCCATGCGGTAGGACACCTGTGTATATATATATATATATATATATATATATATATACACATGTAGGAGAGAAAAGTAAACGGGTCAGATCCCGAGTTGTGAAAATATTTAGCAAGTGTGTTAACTATGCATAATAAATATAAATGCACTCATTTCATAATTAAATTGGAATTGCACTCTCGTGGAACCCCAACTCACCTCTCATCTAACGGCGCGCACCTATTTGCGTCCTGAAATCTTAGTTAAGTTACCCCTCCTATAAGGACAACCTAACTTACCATAGGCACAACCTATACCCACAAGATCTACCTTCCTATCATAACCCAAGAATTCAACTCTTTCTAAACACACTTAATTATTTTTTTATAAACATATATGCCATACTAGGCTTAATGGATTCCGATTTATAATTTTATCAATTATAATTCTTAATGCGTTACCCATATACATTTGGGTTGAATCATAGGATTTAGTTTCTAAATAACATGCATATAAATTATTATTGAAAAAACTTCTCTCCAATCTCAACAATGCACTACGTTTGGCGTCTCGCAAAGAGAAATCCAACCAAGGTCAATGACCGTGACACAAAACGTGTGTTTTTTGTCACGGTCAATGACCTTGACAAGGGTGGCCGGCTGAAAGGTGACAATTTTGTCATTTTGGTGTAGCGTTTCCTATGATGAATAGTCTCCCAAAATATATGTTTATATTCAACATTTGGGTTATCACCCAAAGTTTAGTGTAGGAAACTATCACTACACATCTCCTCTATATTCGAAGTACATAATTATCTCACAGTACTATTAGACCATTGGCATATACATGACTAATAGTATATAAACCTCAAATTATCACAACTTCATTTCAAGTATTGGAATCCCAATGATTATTTCCACACAATCATGTATAAACAATCCTGACTAGAATTGTACTAACACTCATTCTAGTTGATAGTACGATCCAATCGTTCCCAATCTCACCTACAGTTCACTTGATCTTATGAACCCTTACTCCTATTGGGTTACCTATTGTTCCTTAATTTAAACGTTTCTAAGGATACGTGAACCCTCTATCTCTTCGGTCCCCAAACCTTAATCTTAATAGAGTCCTATTTACCATAAGGATTTGGCACTACCCTCGGCCTACAATTTCATATCGTACTCTCAACACTCTTTTGAAAGAACCCCAATCCTTACATCGTAATTAGGCCCACTTATGACCCCTAATTAGAACTCCCATTCTCAATGAGTTTCCCCCCTATATCGATATGACCCTCTCTAATTTATATGGATATAAGTCCCCTAAAATTACTTGATAAGTACCCGCAGTCCCATCATGCGAGAAACTTTTACTAAGTCTCCAAAACATCTTTCTTACATCATATAATCATGTCCCAAAACAATAAACCCAACCAAAAAGGGTTTGAAATCATTATAGAGAAAATTCCTCAAAATTCCCTGTTTCCGAATCGATTCGGCCCTATTTCGAATCGATTCGGCCCAGCTAATCGATTCTGCCTCCAAGGCAAATCGATTCAGGCCCAAAGACCTGGGCTTCTGTCTTAATCCGAATCAATTCGCCTTGGGTCCGAATCGATTTGGTCAATGCAGACCTACCAATTTTGCCTAAGTCGAATCGATTCGGGTCTGCAGAATTTGAAGGGTTCTTTTTCTTCATAAAAATCCACGAATTCTAAACCCTAAAATTTCACTTCTAACCCCTAAACCTTCATCATAACATGATTCTAAGCCAATAAATCAACCCAAAGTTGATCCCAACCATTTCTACACCATCATACCCATATCTAAACATCAATTTTAAGATTAAACCCAAAAATCTAGTCTTCGATATTAATACCCAAAATCCATTTCTTTTACGCACAAATTATGAAATCAAATACACAAATGACTTATTTAGCAAGATTAAACACTTGCCTCAATTTTGTAGAGGTCGGATTGTCCTCGATGTCGCGTTAGGGCTGGAATCTCCAAGCTTTTCTTCCTCTCTCTCTTCTTTTTTTCTTCTTTCTCTCTTCCTTTCTCTTTCTCTTATGTTTCTGTCTTCTCACAAATGAGAAGGCTTGATCCGTAAGCCTCTTAAACCTAAAAACATAAGTCCCAATTTTAAATGTTCATACACACCTTAAATGACTCGTTTACTCCAATTCGAGTCAAACTGACATAAAACATTCCAGAGCCGAAATAAAACCCAATGACAGTCATTTTGACTATCTCGACCCTTCCGGGATCGATGGTACACTCAAAATCATCATCCAGAATATTTTTCAATGTTCTCTATTTTTGAACCTCAATTCCCAAATTTTAAAATTCTCCAATTCAATTAAAATTTTATTTTCCCAAAAATTTAATTTCTAAGTCTCCAAAGTCACGGGTTGTTACATACTTCCCCCCTTAAAAAAAATTCGCTCGCGAAATTTAAGATATGCCTAGGACCTCCATCTCTTCTAGTCCTTACATCAACCCTCAGGATCATTATATCGATCCTTCCTAGTTCTCACGTCGAACCATATAGATTTAAAAATCAAACTAACTACCCAGGGCACCCATACACCCCGTACCCGATCTCCACTCGAAAAATTATAACCAGGCTCCAATAGCCTCAAATCGTAATATAAGTCTCAGCAATATAACAACATATTAAATATATAAAAGTTTGAAATTTCCCATGGTTGAACTCTCCTCAATTCCTGACACTAGCCACCTTCGTGCGGGGGAGGTCTCGCAAGCGAAATCCAAATAAGGAACCCTCTCAATACACTACTGTGTAGCTAGGTCGGGGATTGAGATTAGTTGAACCAGGGTTAAGGTTTTATAAAAGATTTTCATATTTTAGATATTGCCCAAAGGCCTATGTAACAATATGATATAAATAAATTCTGCGTCTTTCGACACGCTAAACAAACACCTTATGTTTAGGACACAAGGCCTCAACATATACAACACTCTAACCAATAACTAGTTCTCCAAACTAGCACAACTATGAGCTAAATTATCCGCTCAACATAAATCTACCAAACTTTGAACCTCTCAAGTATAAAATTCCTCTACAGCACATCAACACCTTTCCATAAAATAAGTTCTTCCCTCACTGGAACACTACAATTATATGCCCAAACCTATCCATAAGACAATAAGCTTATAGTCACTACTCAATAAACCTCAACATTCCGTACTCCCGGAATTCAATATTATAACTCTCGACTATCTCCTCATGAGATGATTTATTTTCTCAAAAGAAGCCCTACAAAGTCCATACTTGCTCGCTCCTTCTTCCAAGGAAATTCTATACACCCTAACGGTGTAGTGGCTACTACTCATCATACCTTACGCTCGACGTTGCCAATATCGCACAAAGCGTGACTTAAACCCAAAGAAAGGTATTCTACCTTATACTTCCATAATCCAATTGCTTTACTTCATCCTTGGATCCTTATTTAAAATCCTCTACTTCTTCCAGGACAATCATTATTCCTAAACCTATTTCTCCACAAGAGAAACATCTTTCTCAAAATCCTTCCTAACCATTTTGAAGGACAAAGCGTGATTACGACTACCGAAAACTCCCTCAGTCCTACTCAACGAACCTGAGTCTCTAAATTTCTGACACCCTTCTTAAATGAAGACGATACCCCTAACTATTTGGTCAATGCCACCTACCTTCCACTGGTAGAGGTCAGCATCACGATGCTTCCTAACAAAAGTTGACGGGTTTCTCAATTTAAACCTCCCAAGGACTACACTATATTCCTCTCCTCAGACTTACCTTACTAAGTCCAAGATTCGCCATTCGAGTAAATTTCCCTTTCTTACTCAACCACCGATAGATCACCCTGAACCACTTCTAGAGTTCTCTTTCTTATTTCCGCCTGAATCAAGGAAAATAAATACCTCCAATCAAAGTGTACCCAAAATCTATTATGGGTATTGTATCTCTGATCTCGTCCTTTCCTATACGACATAATCTAGGCAATGTCTGAAATGAGAGAAAATGGTATCATAACGTCGATCAAGTGAATACACTTCAGAGAAGAAGATAAACGCGGTGAACACAACAATCCTAATAGTATGGCTTTATATCAAGAACGTTAACGGAAGAACGTAAAAAACCTGCACAAATCCTAAAGACTTTAGAACCTGATGCTCTGATTCCATCTGTAACACCCCGCTTAAAATAATAATGGGTGGCGAGCCATATACTACATTAAATCAGGAGTCTCAGATGGCTCAGTCTCAACATCAACTGGTGGTACTAAAATATATAAGACTAACTACCCGATATCATATAAGCGAGATGTAAAAATTAAATAAAATATGCAACAGACAACAAACCAACACTATAAGCTACTAACAAAGAAAAGAAAGATGTGCATACAAGGACTATGATAAATGAAATGAATAACTACAACTGAATATACCACAAAGAAATAAACCCGAATAAGCTGTCGGGTCACAGACAATAAAATAACTGAAATGGAATAAATATAAACATTTATAAATATCCCTTGGGTGTAAACCCGATATACAACATGAATTCTACCTAGATTTTTAAAGAAGTAGGAAGCGACTACATTCTACATCCCGCAACAGTCCGCACCTGTCACGGCTCCCAAGACCCTGGATAGAAGGTCATTCGGCATCCATGCGGTAGGACACCTGTAGTAATATATATATATATATATATATATATATATATATATATATACATGCAGGAGAGAAAAGTAAACGGGTCAGAGCCCGAGTTGTGAAAATATTTAGCAAGTGTGTTAACCGTGCATAATAAATATAAATGCACTTATTTTATAATTAAAGTGGAATTACACTCTCGTGGAACCCCAACTCTCCTCTTATTTAACGGCGCGCACCTATTCATGTCTTGAAATCTTAGTTAAGTTACCCCTCCTATGAGGACAACCTAACTTACCATAGGCACAACCTATACCCACAAGATCATCCTTCCTACCATAACCCAAGAATCCAACTCTTTGTAAACACACTTAATTATTTTTATAAACATATATGCCATACTAGGCTTAATGGATTTCGGTTTATAATTTAATCAATTAGAATTCTTAATACGTTACCCATATACATTTGGGTTGAATCATAGGATTTAATTTCTAAATAACATGCATACAAATTATTATTGACAAAACTTCTCTCCAATCTCAACATTGCACAACGTTTCGTGCGTGGGGCATCTCGCAAAGCGAAATCCAAACATGGAACCCCCCTTACACTACTCCTTAACAATGTCGATCCTAGAGATCCATTATGCCATACATACAATTCTACTATTACAACTACTGAATTTAGATTTCCATATAAGAACAACTCAAAATCTCCAACAATATCCTTGGGATGATCTAACCTAAATATTCCTTAAATGCGATACATCAACCCCCAATAATCTAGAACACCATAATCATCCAAAATGTACTCCATAAAAATTCCATATATATATATATATATATATATATATATATATATATATATACCATCATCCATTTCGATAGCCAAGTGTACATACCACATATGATGTACAATGACCATGCACATAATATACCCGTATACTGCACCGATAAACTGCACCATGCTATCATCTTCCAGGGCATTACTCACATACCATCTTGCGGGCCACGGTCGGACCCAATATCATCGATATCGGGGACAAACACACACACACGATGTCCCGTAAAGTGGTCATAGCTCCCAACCGGTCAATGAGACGAGACATACCCACCACGTCCCAACCCAAAAGAAATGCATATCACATAATAACACAATGGACGACTATGACCTGGGGAATATCCACACTATGTTCCTTGAGCCAGGATGCTCACCCTCTGCGCAGAAACTTCCCAATGATAGCATGAGCGGGGTATGCTTAACCACATAAGTACATATATCGTTCACATGCACAATATATATACGTCCATATGATTACATCATATGATTAAACCATCACATACGGTTTAGATATTCACAACATAAGTATATCCATATATTCATATCTATACAGATATATATTCACATATCCACATATATATATACAAACTATCTCTCGTTCATATGTATAAGATTTATAATCACGGCCATAATATATATATACTAGCGGATACCCGTGCCTGAAGGCACGGCAAAAATTTCCAAAATATGTAATTGCGTAACGGCGAAATTTCGAAAGTACGTAATCGTGTATAATTTTAGTTAAAAATTTACAACACAAATAATTGTAAGCATGAAGATTATCAAACCCATATACAACAATTCTTCAAGTATAAATCGTGTGGCCAAGTCATTCAATGTAAAGCATCCTATTTCAGCATCAATCCCCAAAGCCCATTCGGCCAAACAAACACCTTCAAGACACAAATATCTTATTAAGTATCCAATAGAATTCTGGAGAATATCCATATTACAACCCATTTACAAACACCTTCATGACACAATGATGAAATGCACAACTTCAACCATATTTAAAGTCGAAATACCTAAACTCAAGCAATTCCATATACGAATGTCATCCGAATACCTATATATGAAAACCTTCACATTAGTTGATCTGTGGTGGCCAGAGTTGGTGTAACAGTAGGTGGGTAGGATGCCGAAGTTGTTGTAGCAGCAGGTGAGCCATGTGTGCATTTCTTTGTGCATTCATGGTATCTCCTTTGATATGGAACCCGAAGAAGAAGAAAATGTTGAGATAAAGGAAAGTGAAAAAATATAGAAACACCACCTTTAGGTGTTATAAAACTAACAGAATTTTATACCTCAATACAGCGGTGAATGATCGACCATCTACGACCAACCATGTAGTTATTCATGGCAGTGAGTGCCCCATAACTTCAATCCACAACCCTAAATTTGTGCATCCTCACTTGTGTAAAAATGAATTGTACTACTTCAAACTCCTAATAATATCATTAATCTCTTTCTTAGAAGAGCATATGCCGAAACCCCTCTCTCGGCCCATATTGTTTATATTGCTTAACTTGCCATGAGCCTGCTGCAAAGGTTCCGTTTACTTTTCTCTTCTCATCCATGATCATCCTGAACTTCTTAGTCTGAGCAATTAGAGACCTAAATTGACATATCCCATAGGCACAATCTTTTTAGGTGAAGGCCATTCATCAACAGTATTCACTTCTTTGGATGGAAGGCGCAACAGGAGAATGTGGTTGTTGGAGGACACTCAACGGGTCCAAATGACACATTACACATGTTCCTATGAACTCTACGTGCCTGTACTGGAAGTCTGCAATAATGAACACATGGCATGAAAGAAGAAGATATGGCTTAATAATAACAGAGAATTCATGAACAAACATAAGGGAATATGCTCCTATGAATTAATATGCATACACGCATTAAAGTACAACAAAACCCTCATATGAAGGCTTAATAAGGGTTGTTTCATGCTGACTAATATCACCTCTACACACATGTTTTTACAAAGAGAAACAAAAACTAATGAAACAGTGGTATGTATTGTCCCTCCTCTATAAGGTCTAAAAGGTAAAAAAGGAAAATAATAGTCCAACATAAGGCAGGGCAGCAGCAGCATGTAAATAGACAAATTGTAAAGACTAATACACATATACATATTGAAAAGTAGTCTTGTTTCTCCAGTGAGAGCAACATATGTTTCTGATGCAACCAATTCAGATGGTGAGGCATTCATTTTAATCTTAAAATTAGCTATTGTCATTATCTATAATCTCAAATATATCAGCTACCAAGCCCCATCCCTCTTGTGGATATTCACACCAACACATGTATAAATTTACCTGCTTGAATATTGAATAAAAAAATAAAATGGTACCTGCTTGGCTTGGCTTTCTACTGCGAATCACTGACTCGAGGGATGGCGCTGCTGGCATGGGCGGAGGAGAAGCTCTGGCAGGGATAGTGCAGTTGCGATAACGCTGCTGCGATGGCGATAACGCTGCTGCGATGGCGATAACGCTGCTGCAACATTATACCAACACAATATCACTAATTGAGGAGTTCAACAAAACCAAAGAACAAAAGATGAACTCGAGGATACAAAAAGTGTTGAAATGATATTAAATGATGAACTTGAGGATACAAACGATGTTGCCCCCGACATCCTGTTGATAAATCTCGCACACTTTATGCAGATACATTTGATTCAACACATAAATTAACTGGGAACATTTTATCTTCTGGGAAAGCTTTAGAATTAGTGAAACCCTTTGGGCAACAAAAGATCAAGTTTGTGGTGAAGTCCACTCTCAGTGACATGTCCAATTGACAACTTGTTGCTTATACAGTGAAATGATCTATGAACAAAGATAGCTCAATTTCCTACTCCTTGGCAGTATGAGAACTCTCCTCATCCCTTTTACAGGATAAAAATTAAAGGAGCACCTAATTAAAGAAACTTATATTGTATACTGTATAAAAATTAAAAGATCAACGTGTAATATCAGGTGACACCAAATTAAAGGAGCAATTTGGTGTAGTGGTAGCACCGTGTACTGTATAAATCGTCAACATAGGCAGGCCTGCATATGCATATATGCTGCCTGCATATATGCTGCCTACATATATGCATATTGCAGCATATATGCAGTGCGCGCGCGTGTGTGTGTGTGTGTGTGTTTGTGTGCGTGTGCGCGTGTGTGAGTGGGGAAGGGGGGAAGGGATGGGCAGGGGTCACGTGTGTGCATATGTGTTTGTGTGTGTGTTTGTACAACGTAAACAATGGCACGAAACATTATACTACTAAAAGAAAGATGTGTCCAAACCAAAAGAAAAAAATATCACGAATACCTCCTTGAACATGAACAAATAAACAATCACCCCCTTATAGTTAAGTATACATTCATCCTTTTCCAATTACAATAAAGCACCTGCCCAAAATACATGGGATTTGGAATAGATCTAATCCAATTATGGAAGAAGTTACCTCAATTCCCCTTTTTAACACACTCAACCCTTCGATTCAAGATTCAATAACCGGATTGCCTAAATTAGTTCAACATGTAAGCACACATGATAAAAATAATAAAAATTAGGAAATTTGCCACTAATTATAAAGACCCGATGAGATACGCCATACATGAGAATAAGAGAACATGACATTGCCAAAGTTTCTAGTGGAATTCCAAGCAGGGGTAACTATGAATTCCTAATATATGCGAGTGTTATTTATGATCTATTAGTACCTACACTTCATCAAGAATACTCTAATAGAGCATATATATAATAATCATTAATACGGAGGAAGGAATAGTTTGATTCCAATGAGAGGTCCACAAAATCAGTACCTACACTTACATAGTCAGAATGTGTGAATATTTTTAGAAGTAACAGAGTTTAGATGGTGCAAAAAATAGAAACCAAATACATAAGAAATTAATGGGGATTGATGTTAAAAAAAACCTAAGTCTTGGCATCAAATATGCAAAATAAAACCAAATACATAAGAAATTAAACATGCAAGACGAAAAATACCATTGTTGTTGGAGAGTTAGTGCACGATGCTCAGACAGAAAGTGGAGAGAGTAGAGAGAGAGATAGCTCGTGCAATGAGGTGTGCATATCTTTGGGATGCGTGTAAAAGTTTGAGCAGCAAATTACTACCTGCAAATAGGGCATGCAAATGATACTCGAGCACTCCAAGAATCCTGCTCAGAAAAAGTTTGTTTGATTAAATATAATTAGTAACAATAACTGATCATCTATCAAATACTCCAATTTTCATTCAATTATTTTACAAACAAAAAAATCTTAGTTACCTCAAAGTAACCATCAATAGGCACTTCAAATCAAGAGTGAATTAACCACCCCGTATCCTGTTTTGATGGGTGTTTTAATGAGATTGTAGCTTCTGCCCCTGTGAAGAATTTGACATAATGTTAAGAAATGTATAGTTTACACGTGGGATGACTAAAGTATGGGATTCAAAAGAAGCATTAAAAATGTAAGAATAAATATTGACTATGAATGCGGGAAGTCTCTTCAACTCCTACCAATCGCATTGAAGGATTGTTGGGTACATCCGTTGCTCCATTGAAAGATTACCTCTGCAAAACTTGAAAAAATTTAAAACATTAAAGACCAAGAGGTGCAAAGAGCTAATCGACATTCAAGGCCTCGATAGATCGAAATATTTAGAAGTTCTAAATGTGAATTTTTGTGAATCCCTAGACAGATTACTGTCAAACATGAAAAATTGAAAAAAAATTAAATATTTTTGCATCAATAGAGATACGTGAGATTCTAGACCTAGGCAAATTAGAATCCTTAGAACTTTTATGCATGAGTTATTGCCTATCCATAGAGAGATTACCCGACCTATTGAACTTGATAATGCTAAAAGAACTTCACCAATGTGATTGTTTGAAGTTAACTAAGGTTGAGGGCTATTAAAGATAAACAACTCACATATTAAAAAACTTATCGAGATTGGCTATACACTTTGGAGCTACAAAAATTAAACTAATAAAACTTAAAAAAATACAATGCTTTAGAGTTCATACCTACCAAATGTCAAAAGATGTGTACATAAGAGTGAAAATCTTGAAAAAATGACTACCAAGCATAAGACCATAATCAACAACACCATCTGTGATGAATACCAAGCTTCAAAAGATAAATACCAAGCTCTAATTACCAACAAATATAAAAATGAGCAGGATTGACTCAATGAATCTAATAAAGAAAGAAAAGCATGAAACTATTGATCACCCAACCAAGTGATCCTCATTCCTCCTGTCATATTTTCTTTCTCCATTACCTGCCTTCAAACCGATCAAGTATGAAATTATAAAAAATATCATGTTGCTTGATAAAACCATTAAGAATTTTTTATCAAATAGAAAAGAAAAGGAAAAAAACCTGAAGATGCTTATAAAAGCACACAATTCAAAACAAAGATACGTTTGTAAAATAATCTCTTCTAGGAATTTTATCAAACACCAATCCTTATTCAAACACCAATCCTAGTTATAGAATTTTATCAAATAGAAACAACTCTTACAACTTATTCATTCATTACGATGTTATAGAAATTGCAATCAAATCAACCAAGAAACATCAAAATAAAGTGAAGGGGAAAATGAGAGGAACATATAAGCATAAACTACCAATAATAATATTAAACATCCAATAAAAACAGTTTCAGGTTTGGATTTTACTCAAATAAAAAAGAAAAATATAAATTTGGGGCAAATCAAGTATCGTCCAGAATTTTAGTAACTAAAAACAATTAAATTGAAATTATTTGGTTGGATTACTCTTATGACTATATATGTGCACTAAGTGAGGTGTTTATCTCATTCAAAAAAGAATAATGAAAGACATCTTACTTTTTGTTGAAGCCTTACTTCTTTTCATCCATGCTGAATAGTAGGTTCAGTGGTGGAAACACTATAAAACATGTGAATTATTGATGAACAATAAAATATATTTTCTTCAAAACAACAACATAAAGATAAAAACTCATGAATTAATCCTAAATCTTTCACCAATAACTAAAAATGTACTTTATATCTTTCCTTCTTTTGGTGTAAAACAAACACTAATTTCTTGCCGAGCCACTGGTTGAAGCACTGACTAATCAAACTTTTGATCACCCTCATTAATAAAACACCATGAATCACTGAGTAATAAACAAAAATATAATTCTTCATTAAAAACAAAAGTATGAAGCACCGAAAAAGCTAATTCAAACCCCACCCACCAAAATTTCAAGTCAAAACCATATACTCAAATTCATATTTCAAAAATCGTAAGAGTTACAAAAAATTACAAAATGGTTACCAAAATCCCTAAAATCAATACATACAAAAAACCCTCATGTTATATAATAATACCCAAAACCCTAGAATCAAATCCATGTTCCAAAAACTATCAAAGTTACCGAAATTTACAAAATGGTTATCAAAACCCTAAAATCAAAATTAAAGAAGAGAAATCAAATGTGTGTGCGTGTGCGTGTGTATGAGAGTTCGGGTAAAGAAATGAATCCGAGAGAGAGAGAGAGAGAGAGAGAGAGAGAGAGAGAGAGAGAGAGAGAGAGAGTACCTCTTTGTGACAGAAGTGGAGAGAAGCAGTGAGAGGGAGTGATGTGAGAGAACATAGAAGAGAGATATTTTTATCTTAGGAATTAAAAGGGGGAAAATAAAATGTGGGGGGAAATTAGAATTTTTAAATTTTGAATGAAAGTTGAAGATTTAATCTTAGCCCTTCATTTTTAGTGGGAGATGTGGCAAGATCTAGACCGTTATTGTGCTTAGACAATTCAAAATCCATGCCATCTTATTATATGGATATATATATATCCTCAATATACTAGCTTCCATCCCAATCTCATTAACTTACCTCGATATGTGAATATGATCCCTCACTTGAAGCATATTTATCCATTTTTCACTACACCAAATCTGCATTATTATCACGGTCATTGGCCTTGACAAGTTACAATACTGGGCGAGATAACTTTTTTTGTCACGGACGTGTCACGGTCATTGACCTTGACAAGTTCGTTAGAATTGTCACGGTCGTATCACGGGCCATGACCGTGACACATTTAGTCATGATTAAAAACTGTGACAAAGCCTTGTCCCCTTTTAAAAAAATTGTCACGGTCAATGACTATGACAATTCTGGGCAGAATTTAAAAAAAATATGTTGGGCAGTATGGGCACTGCCACTGCCCAGCAGTATATTTATACCTGTTATAGCAACGTTGTACCTGTTCAAACATCATATATCCAAAAAAACTAAAGATAATGCAAATATATATTCAAAATAGAATTTATTTAAGAAGGAACAACATCACCATCAATTATCTCAAATCTACAAACTATTTAGCTGGAAAAGAGATTTTGTACCGCGACGCTCGGGGACACCTCCTTATCCTTCCCTTCTTGTCCGAATAGCCACATAAGTATGTGGCCTACCCTCAGGGCCACTCCCCGTCCCCTGAATTGAAATAAAGTAAAATTAGTATCCGCCCCTCAAATATAGATAAATATAAATTGAAATAGAAATTGAAATCAAAATTGACATATAAATATAAATACATTACCTGTAGTGTCACCCAAACAGCTAACTTGAGCTCATATGGCACCTCCTTCCAACTAATGTACCCCGGGCAATCGTGTCAAATATAATTCTCTTCATATCTAAACACTAAGAAATGCCATAATCCTATGGAGTTATGCGCCGCAAATTCCTTCCAACCATTGTGTAGCTAAAAATCAGCAGTTGAAGTTGTCAATTCCACATTTCAATGGTCTCCCATGTTTTGCTAGAGGTTCCAAGTGGTGGGGTATGGAAAGTGGAATTGACAACTTCAACTGGTGATGTTTGGCTACATAACGGTTGGGAGGAATTTGAAGAGAATAACTCCATAGGATTATGGCATTTCTTAGTGTTCGGATAGACGAAGAGATTCAGTCTCCTCTCCACAAATAGGGCACCCCAAATAACTATGTACTAATCACCTATTAAAGGTAAGAAGCCTATATTCATGGATTAGTATAAACAAAACTTAGATGTAGTTGGAATATTTATGTATTAATCTCCTCTCCACACACGCACACCACACAAGAGTGAAAATGATAAAGTGCAAATCAATTAAAAGCATTAAAAATGGATGTTTCAGTACAAATTGAAATATTTATTACAAATTGAAAAATTATTTCAAATTCGAGTTATCATAAAAAATGGATTGATATTCGGTAGGAGCAGCCAAGTAATCCACACAACTATTTAGACGCCTTAGAGCGTGTTGGAAAATTGACCACAACTCGTTGTTGATATACTCTGAATAAAACACTTGCTTAACCTTTTGAAACGCACAAACAAACGGCTCATCGCTCACGTGGTCGTTGCTCTTCAACTTGCACAAGTCAACCATGATCAAATTGGCGACATGATAAACTTTACAAGCATTTTTATCCTCAACTCTTACCCTGTCACAGTAAAATACAACCTCTTCGAAGCTTATATAATCCAATTCAAATATATTTTAAATTACACCATAGTAAGTCATTTTAGCTTCAATGAGGTTTTAATCTTTTGCGCTCTCTCGAAAGATAGCAAGAGCTTTGTATGAAATTCCCGAGTTCTGTACATTTGTACTTTCCTCGTACACTTTAGCACCGAAAATGTAATCGTTCAATATATACTTTTTGTACTCTTGTACCACGAACAAGGGTCTAGTGGCTAGACGAGCAAGCCTTGATGTCTCATCACCCATCTTTAGGAGCTGAGAATATAGATAAATTAATTATATTAGTGGTAAAATTTGAGTGTAATGTAACATTATATAATAACTGTTTTCATTATAATTACCTCTTGTGTCAACCACAACCTAAATTCGTTGTATGATTGTACCATTATTTTTCGTCTTTTATTGTTCTCACAAGCTTCATATTTTCTGCATATTACAAAATTAATCACGTATAAAATAATCTAAAATAATGTTAAACATTATAATAATCGAAACTTACTTTTTCCGTTCTTCGACATCTTCATGTGTGTCAAATAGATAATGAGCTAATTGTTCATGTTGTAAACTCGTTAATTTCACTCGTTTTCCCATCATATGACCACCATCATCGACGAATTCATTAGTGTCATCAACGTTGGTCGAGTCAGGCATATATTCCCGAGTATATATTGATGACTCCATGGTGATGTATTCCTCTGCAATTGATCCTGCAATGTATCTCATATTCTTGACGTAATCTTTAAAAACTTTCATCCATCTTTCAAACGGATACATCCACCGATATCTAACTGGACCACAAATAAGTGCCTCATCACATAGGTGTACCAACAAGTGAACACTTATGTCAAAGAATGATGGGGGAAAGTACTTCTCCAATACACAAATCGCTTCGATCACAGCCAATTTTGCGGCCACTATGTGTTCTCGATTAACTACCTTCTCACACAAGAGGGAGAAGGTAATACTAATTTGCATAATAGCCCTACGTGAATCCTTGTGCTTGGAGAAACAGTGTTTAAACAATAGAGGAACCAATTGCATGATCACATGTCAATCATGGGACTTACACTTATGTAAATCATGAGTAGCATAATTCACAATCCTTTGCAAGTTGGACGAAAAAGTAGATGGGTCCTTCAAATTATATATTGTGTCTAGAAGCACCTTCCTTTCCCCACTCGTCAAAGTAAACGCACCAGGTGGAATTATTGTCCTTCCCCTACTATCTTCTTTCAACCATAGTTGTGGCTTAAGTTTTAACGTTTTAAGGTCGTTTCGTGCATTTTCTCCATCCTTCGAATGACTCCCCCCAAATGCAAGTACCCACAATATGTTCAGCGAAGTTCTTCTCTTCATGCATCACATCCAATACATGGCGCACCGGGTTATTCTTCTAATAAGGCAAGTCAAATAAAATTGACCTCCGAGACCATGCCTTTCTTATCTCAGTTTCATTCCCAGTTGGGTTCTTCTTATGCTTGACATTCTTAAATTTGGGATTCTTACCTGGCATATTAGGGCCACATTCAGAAGATTTACTTTCAATTTCTGAACCCAAAAGTTATCTCGGCGGTAGCCTATGTTCAACTCCGCCCAATAAAAAATTGGAACCTTTCTCAGATCTGAAACTATGAGCTAGGGGTAAAAACCTCCTGTGGAGATGGTATATATTTTTTAAGCTAGAGGATAGATGAAGAGATTCATTCTCCTCTCCACGAATAGGACACCCCAAATAACCATATACTACACAATCGGATAATGTCCCATAAGCTGAAAACTCATGAATTTCCCACATCAACACAGCTTTCAGCGTAAACTCTTTTTTTCTAAAAGAGTCAAATGATTGCACAACCTCTTCCCACAACTCATTTAATTCTTCTACCAAAGGAGCCAGGTAGACATCAATGTCATCACTTGGTACCTTTGGCCCAGGTATCAACAAAGCCATCATCGAAAATTCAGGTCTCATACATTGTGAAGGAGGGAGGTTGAGTGGGGCTAGGGTCACTGGCCATACACTCTGATTGGTGCTTATATTTCCAAATGGATTGAAACCATCTGTTCATATAGCCAAATGAATGTTGCGTTGTTCTCGAGCAAAATCAGGATACTCAAAATTCATCCTCCACCAGGCAGTAGAATCAATAGGATGACGCATGATATTACCCCCTACTTCTGCCCTAGCATGCCAAGTCATTGCCTTTGCAATCCATGGTACTGTGAAAAATCTCTTTAATCTAGGCCTAACGGGAAAATATTTCAATACTTTTTGAGTCACTTTTGATCTTGTGCCTTCCTTACTAGTAGATTGGACATATCTAGGTTCATCGCATACCGGACAACGATCGAGATTTTCATACTCCTTTCGGTATAGTATGTAGTCATACACACAAGCATGAATCGATTTATACTTCATTCCCAAACCTTTCAAACTGTTCTTCATAACAGGATAGCTATTTGAAAGTGTATTCACCTTGGATAATAAGCCCTTTACCCATTTCAGAATTCTCGTCACGCTATTGTCAGACAAACCGTACTGCGTCTTCAAACTGCGCAAACAAACCATGTCATGTAAAGTTGGTTGATCTTTCTCACAGCCAGAGTATAACGGTTGGGTCGCCTTAAATTTTAAACTTTAGTAGTCATCGTCAAGTTTTATCGTGTTATCTTCACGAGCACTTGAATCTTCTACATCATCAGTAACCTCATTCTCCTCTGCTTCATAAACTCCGTATGCATCATCAACTAAATCCTCTAACATATTATGATCTACGTCGTCCCCTTTTACATCTATTCTACTTATTGAAAGTTTTTCTAAAGGTTGGTCGGGGACAAAAGGAACTTTCAATTCACCGTGAAAACTCCAAAATCGATAACTATCTTGCATACCTGGTCTTAACAAATGTAGTTCAACTGTTTTCCACTCAAACACCTTACCATTCTTACACCTAGCACACGAACACGGAAACTCTTAATCATGATGGCATCTTTTTGCATATTTCACAAATTCGTTAGCACCTCTACGAAACACATCCCCCATTCTATTAGTCTCACCCATCCACTCTTTGTATTTTGGATATCCCATCACAGCTACCACAACTAAACACCTATTAAAGGTAAACAAAACTTAGATTTATAGTATGTTTTATTTAATTATCCCATCATTTAATTATCCTATTAAATGGTGAGTGGTCCTATCCCATTTAAGACTGCATTTTTCTGTAATATACTTAACAGCTCATGCACATTGTTACGATTTGAAAAAAAATCGACAGCATATCCCCGTTGTTCTCCAAGTACACGACGTAGATTGGCAGGTGTGAGTGTTATTTCAATTGATCAATTGAAATAACAGTCACACTTGTCAATCTAGTATGTACCCAGAGAACATTAAGATGCGACTGCAGAACTTCCTCCAAAAGTAACAACTTTAAGCTAATAAGAATATTATACAGAAATTATACAGTCTCAAACTGTCCAAATGGGGCAATTTGAGAGATCTCATTACTGGGGTAATGACTCTCGAACGGGTCTAAAGGCTATTGAATGCGTACGCATAAGAACTAGAAGGCTAGTATCTATGCGCACTATAATTAATTTCAAGTATGTTTCATTTAATTATCATACTATATATATATTGTTCGATATACAGAGTAATTTTTTAAAAAAAAAGTTGAAAAATCCCACCCCCATATGGACAATAATCCAGTGGTCATGCCACTTTTGAAACTAACCAACCAAACATTTACTAAACAAAATAATCCAACAGCAATGTCAATGACAAATGTGTATCCCGTACTCCTTCTAATTCATCTACTCAATTAATTCATTTCATCAATTAAACTAACAATTAATGTATAGAATTATTAATTTACTAATTTACACTAAGGGGCAATCCTAATTTCATATGAAATGGGCACTAATTATTAATTTACTTTCATCAAAAACTGTTTCATTTATTAATTATATTTTAGTCGATGTAATTATAGAATCATCTACAATGTGAATGTTTTTATCTACAATGAGTTAACCTTGAAACATTATATATTATCTCATAGAATCATCAAAACACAATATTAAGAGAATTACAATGGTACCTTGACTTACCCCGCCTCCCTACCCCCACCCCACAAACAAATTGACAAATTCATGGGTTAATTCACAGGTTAATTCAAGTACAAAAATACAAATTCATGGGTTAATTAAAATACACACACACACCCACCCCCACCCCCACCCTGCCCCACCTCCCTCCACACCCCCACCTCCTACCCCCACCCTGCCCCACCCCCCACACACGAAAACACACACACACACACACGCGCACATATACACACACACACACATATATATACACACGAACATATATATAAATGGAAGAGAGAGAGAGAGAGAGAGAAATAAACCTGAAAGTAGAGAGAGAGAGAGCAGCGTAGAGAGAGAGAGGGAGGGAACGACGGGAGGGAAAAAAGAAGGGGTAGGGGTTTTTACTGTATAAGGTGTCACGGTCGTGCCAAGGTCATTGATCGTGAAAATTCTTTGTCACGGTCGTGTCAAGGTCAATGACCGTGACACAAAACGTGTGTTTTCTGTCACAAGGGTGGCCGACTGAAAGGTGACAATTTTGTCATTTTGGTGTAGTGTTTCCTATGATGAATAGTCTCCCAAAATATATGTTTATATTCAACATTTCGGTTATCACCCAAAGTTTAGTGTAGGAAACTATCATTACACATCTCCTCTATATTCGAAGTACATAATTATCTCATAGTACTATTAGACCATTGGCATATACATGACTAATAGTATATAAACCTCAAATTATCACAACTTCATTTCAAGTATTGAAATCCCAATGATTATTTCCACACAATCATGTATAAACTATCCTGACTAGAATTGTACTAACACTCATTCTAGTTGATAGTACGATCCAATCGTTCCCAATCTCACCTACGGTTCACTTGATCTTATGAACCCTTACTCCTATTAGGTTACTGATTTTTTCTTAATTTAAACGTTTCTAAGGATACGTGACCCCTCTCTCTCTTTGGTCCCCAAACCTTAATCTCAATAGAGTCCTATTTACCATAAGGATTTGGCACTACCCTCGGACTAAAATTTCATATCGTACTCTCACCACTCTCTTGAAAGGACCCCAATCCTTACATCATAATTAGGCCCACTTATGACCCCTAATTAGGACTCCCATTCTCAATGAGTTTCCCCCATATCGATATGACCCTCTCTAATTTATATGGATATAAGTCCCCTAAAATTACTTGATAAGTACCCGTGGTCCCATCATGCGAGAAACTTTTACTAAGTCTCCAAAACATCTTTCTTACATCATATAATCATGTCCCAAAACAATAAACCCAACCAAAAAGGATTTGAAATCATTAAATAGAAAATTCCTCAAAATGCCCTGTTTCCGAATCGATTCGACCTCCAAGGCGAATCGATTCGGGTCCAAAGACCTAGGCTTCTGTCTTAGGCTGAATCGATTCACCTTGGGTCCGAATCGATTCCGTCAATGCAGACCTGCCAATTTGCCTAAGCCGAACCGATTCTCTTAAGGGGCGAATCGATTCGGGTCTGCAGAATTTGAAGGGTTCTTCTTCTTCATAAAAACCCACGAATTTTAAACCCTAAAATTTCACTTCTAACCCCTAAACCTTCATCATAACATGTTCTAAGACATTAAATCAACTCAAAGTTTATCCCAACCATTTCTACACCATCAAACCCATATCTAAACATCAATTTCAAGATTAAACCCAAAAATCTAAGTTTTGATATTAACGCCCAAAATCCATTTCTTTTACCCACAAATTATGAAATCAAATACAAAAATGACTTATTTGGCAAGATTAAACACTTGCCTCGATTTTGTAGAGGTTGGATCGTCCTTGATGTCGCGTTAGGGCTGGAATCTCCAAGCTTTTCTTCCTCTCTCTCTTCTTTTCTTCTTCTTTCTATCTTCCTTTCTCTTTCTCTTCTATTTCTGTCTTCTCACAAATGAGAAGGCTTGATACGTAAGCCTCTTAAACCCTAAAACATAAGTCCCAATTTTAAATGTTAATACACACTTTAAATGACCTGTTTACTCCAATTCGAGTCAAACTGACTTAAAATAATTCGGAGCCGAAATAAAACCCAATGATAGTCATTTTGACTATCTCGACCCTTCCGAGATCGATGGTACACTCAAAATCATCATCCGAAATACTTTGAAATGTTCTCTATTTTTGGACCTCAATTCCCAAATTTTAAAATTCTCCAATTCAATTAAATTTTTATTTCCCCAAAAATTTAATTTCTCAGTCTCCAAAGTCACGGGTTGTTATATATATATATATATATATATATATATATATATATATATATAATTGGCATATATATTCTACACGCATTAATATATATGTACAAACCCGTCAAATAATTCCTCGAATGTCGTTCGTCCTAAACATTCCTAAAATTCATACCCCGAATTTTATGCCTCCTAATCCCAAGGGTCACATATCACTTAATTTAATCATTTAGAGGTACTCACACTCTATTTAGGATACCCTAATATTTATCTCCAAAAAACAATTCTCCTTAAATCCTTTAAAACCAAGAAAAAATTTCAAATATGTCAGGTCCGAATCGATTCGCTATAGTCCGAATCGATTCGCCTAGGCCGAATCGATTCTCCCTATACTGAATCGATTCGAAAATCATAATGTGTTACTATTCATCATCTTCTCCAATTTTCTTCTCCTTTGAACAGTCATCACATCTGAGGTTTATGGTTTCCATCACTACCAACCTTTAATTTGACATCTACACTTAAATTTACCCAACACAACAATAAAACCATTGACATCCATCAATTTATTAGATTAAACCCTAAAATTTTCTCAACCAAATTTACACCATTTACATGGATGTTAACTCAAATTTCATGTAGGATTGTTATCATAACAAAATCATGTGAAATCATCTTCCAAAGACCCATTTTTGTGCAAGAATCCCAAACCCAAATCATATAGATTTCACACCAATTATAATATGGATTTTAAACACACTAAAATGATTAAAGAAAGTTAAGCACTTGCCTTGTTGGATAAATTCGATGACCTAGTGCCGGAATCCGTCGGAGCTTGGCCGAAAATCTCCTTTTTTTGCCATCCTTTCTTCCTGTCTCTCCTTCTTTCTTCTTTTCTCCTTTTTCTTTCTTTCTCTTGTTCCCTTATAAGAGAGAATAAGGCTTAGCTTCTTATTAAACCAAAATTGACTCGTATACAAAAATGCGAGTCCTTACTAGTCCAAAAGTCCCTGGAACCCAAAACACTATCCCCAAGTACTCTATTCTGACTATTACGGCCATTCTGAAAATAAACATGCACTTGAAATCTCCATACGAGTCACTTATAAAAAATCCACCTCTTAAACCCAACGCATCTATGCACGTGTTTTCCAAATAGAATAACATCACCTATTGCTTTTATTCACGTGCGACATGAAATACAATTATTCCATCTCATTTACTTATTCCTGTAAGTAAATATAATACATGTAAATATTAATATGTCACTTGCGAATTAATATTTACTATTAAATTTAAATTCTCAAATTATTAAATTACACCCACTCTTGTAATTTAAATCTCTATAAAAGTACGTGCTATTACAATTTCTACCCATAACGTGTATATAATCATTCATTTCTTCCAAGAATCTCAATTTAATCAAATAATAATGAAACCCTAACAACATGGGTATTATAACATCAAAAGAATTGAAAATAAACACGTTCATTGAACCAGTAGGGTTTGATTCGTGGCTTATAGATGGGTTTAATTGTTTTCCTCCTCCAATTTTCCTTCTCAAGATGTTTCTGGGGAAGAGGACACTTTGATCCTTCAAGAACTCTACCAAATGTCCCAAAAATGGTCTATCATTCTTCTCTAAGGACTCATCTTTGTTCTTGGTGTTTCTAACCCTATCCCCTTATTTCTAACATCTGATATAAGGATACAAAATTCGTAGGTCTCTTTGTCCCACTTTACAAAATGACCAAAATGCCCCCCATAGAGTGTCGGTTTAGTCCAAAAATACGCCGAAATAAAAATAACACCCTCGAGTATACTACCCCGAAATCAAAATAATACCCTCGAGTTTAAAAATACCCCAAAATCAAAATGATCATTTGTGACCTCGAAATCATCACCCAAGTAACTCTACATAATCCTCCCATTTCTACCTCAAATTAGTCAACATTCGGCTCTCGATTAAGATAAATCTAATTATGCCAATATCACTCGTTGTTACGTGTAATAATTTCCATGCGTTATTTACTACTCACTTAGTAAATTAAATTCATAATATTAATTATTATCTCACTCTCGATTAATATTTAATGCGAACATTATTGCTCAATTCGATTAAATTCAACTAATTAATTAAATTCAAATACTCAGAAATACAGGGTGTTACAAATGTCCTAGGTTGAATTATATTTATCCCACAACTAATATCTTCTTTAAGCCATAATTAAGACTTAACTTACACTCGAAGATCACGTCATGATTTATCTCCATCATTTGAATGACTTCTACTTAGGCATTTTCTTACAATATGTTCAATGATTTTTTTCTAGGTGTTAATTATATCCAATACATGTTTATGACATTATCCTTCAATTATGGCAACTCAAATGAAATTGACCTCCGAGAGCATGCCCTCCTTTTCTCGACAGCACTCCC
Source organism: Sambucus nigra (assembly GCA_949130495.1). Taxonomy (NCBI): domain Eukaryota; kingdom Viridiplantae; phylum Streptophyta; class Magnoliopsida; order Dipsacales; family Adoxaceae; genus Sambucus; species Sambucus nigra. The sequence continues at coordinate 283,446,644 of OX422217.1, read as the reverse complement.
AATAGAGATCTTTTTATGATTGATATTCTTAATCATGGGTTTTTCCTCAACATATTAGGTCCAAATCTGTAACACCTCTCTTCAATTTTTGAATTTATAATCTTTCTTGGAGTTGGTCTATATTCGAAGACATTTAGGTAGGAAGGTAGTTTTATTAAACTTGAACTTATGACCATTAGGTAAGAATCTCCTATAAGGATTGTAACAAATATTTTTACTATCTCTTTGATGTTTAGAGGATGTTTCCTTTCCGAAATGGGAGGACCAATGTATTTGTGAAATTACAACCCGATATAGTCCCATAAGACCCATAATTATGGATCTTGCATATTAACATATCTTTTAATGTGAACTCTTCTTATTTGCTAGAGTCAAACGATTTCATACCCTATACCCAAAACCCTTTAAATTATATTGTTAATAGTTCCATGAGGACATCAATGCCTTTTCTTGGTTCCTTAAGACCAAGTTAATAAAGATACCATCAAAAATTTTGCTCCCATGCATAACGATGGAGACAAATTGGGGAGCTTTAAGATCACTTTCCATAAACTTTGATTAGTACTTAGGTTACTGAATTGATCGATGTAGTTGTCGATAATTCTAAATGAAACTTATGTTTGTCATTAGAAAAGTATGGGTAATAAAAAATTATATATTTCCAAACAGATGAATCATTTAAATAATACATGAGATTCTCCCCTGATTCTTCTCTAGTATTCCAAGTTACTAACTCCTTTATAAATTTCAAATTGAAACATTCTTCAACTGATGACCAATAAGAAATCATTTCATCACCTTTTGCAGCACTTTGATATTGCGTCTCTTTTATCATCCAAATTATGATCGGGTAGAAATCTAGGTTTCTAACATAATATAAATATCTTATGCTCTTAATATTCCTTCTAGTATAATACATAATTATAATTCCATCATGAATTTATTTATACTTCATTTTTAATACTATCAGTTTGTTCTTCATAGATAGATAATTATAGATAATGTTTTTATCTTTTGGGAGTAACTCCTTCATGTAATACCAATATATTTTGATACTTAGGTTGATTAAGTCTAATTATTAAATTATATTGATTGTCATTTCAATTAAATAACATACTTATCATGAGAGGAAAATCATAGATAAAGATATACAAATGGAGTGCAATAAAACAAATCCCAAAGACATAATGTAATAAATCCCAAATACCATACTTAAAATAAGATTTCAACGGTGATGAGCTAACAAGTCTACACAACATAAAACATTTATGTAATAAATCCATACTTATTATCATACATAATTCTCATCGCATGAACGATACTTATTGTTTATTAATAAAACATTAGGCTTTCCATAATTTAGTGAACTTAATTATTATAAATAATCGTGACCATGTCTATTTTCCAAGTTCCCATCCTGGTCACTAGTCTCACAATATGCACATACAAAATATTCAATTAATTAAATAAATTCACATCATCACAATATCCAACCTCCGCTATATCCACCCAAAATATATCATCACAAAAAACAAAAGATACCATTCTCTAGTCACATAGCCAAATTATATTCAACCTGTACCATATACACCCCAAAATACATCATCAAATATAAATCCAACATACATAATATGCATTCATACATTCCCTATTGGAATAAGTAATCAACCATGTCCTTCACTCTGGGTTATGCACATAAATCATGATTCTCACTCCCAACACTACTTAAACATCAGCCCTAAGACTAGTAATTATTTTATCATCATTCTATCTTTCATAATGAAATTTATCTCAAGTTTTTATCTCTTTAATTATGTTTATTATTTTATTGCATTAATTTTGTCTCCAAAAACATTTATCATTATTGTAAAAACATCCCCATATATTTATCTCACTACAATATATCGTTAACTACGAGTCAGTAATTTTATTAATATATGAAACCTAGCATATTTAATATTGATATAATTTTAAGTTTTCCTTATTTTCATAATAATTTATATCCTAATAACAATATTTTAATGTGTTATTCATAAAATAATATGTAAAACGTTCTCATTAATCAGGGACTTATTAACTAAGCATATAAACTCTACAAATTAGGATAAGAAGGTGACTAGTTAATTATCAATAGTGTGAATTATCTATTAACATGCAATAGATTCTAATAACAAAGTTCATAAAATCCAAAATATAACAAAGTAAAATTTCCATTTTCTAAATAAATTTCCTTAAGGTTTTACATAACCAATCTGAGAACATAAGTCAATTCAAAAAAGGATTAATACAAGATACATAATTTTACCCAATATCATCTAGCATGAATTCTACGTGAGTTTGGACAAGTTATTATGAAATCATTATCAAATTTTACTAACCCATTTATTTAGAGTGATTTTTTTGTGTGAAGTAATTTGGAAATATAGTGAAATTCGTGGGAAGATATATGTTTATAAAGAAGCCAACCCAATCGCTACTTTTCGCAACCTGTCCCACCTATTGTTGCAGGGTAGTTTACCGCGATTGTTAATCTTATTGCCCCAGTTTCAACCTTTATCTATTTATTATCTTTTCTTTATTTTTAGTTTTGCTTAATTTTAATTCTTCAAAAATACTTAATGGTAATGATCTAATGATAACTAATTTATTAATATGCATCTCTTAGTTCACCCTACCCTTGATCCATGAGTAAATACTAAATGACACTATTAACCTTAGGGTTAGATTATTATTTCATCACACTTCTATAGTCCAACTACCTAATAAGTCCATTATCCAATTAGTGCTTTAACATAGTCCAATTCCATGCTCGACAACAACTAAATTATAACGCAATTAAAAGATATTCTAAATAAAAAAGATATAATAATTTAACATCAAATTTCACACAAGATTAAATTTGGTTAATTAATTAATTTATTTTCGTTTTCCATTTTTGTTTTCATTTTTGGATTAATTTATATATTTATTTATTTATCAAAATTATGGAGTACTACACTTCACCGACTAAAAAATTCATGTCATGTTGTTACCAAACAAACCAAAACATCTCTTCAAGAGATGAAAATCAATCATGGTATAGTTGGAGTATGATTTTGCGTCTACATTAACATTTAAACTTGTGTATTCATCGTCAAGGTTTATCCCAACATCAATGTGAGCACTCTTGACAATTACAAGGAATATCATAAGACTCCTTGAATTTGAATGAACATAATCCTAAATCATTATCTATTAGGTATCTGTTATGCTTTATATGATCATCCTCTAATATCATCACTTCTCCCTGTTAAATGTTTTATGGGGACAAAAGGGTAACTTATGTAAAAATTCAAATTCCACTCTCGATAATCATCGAACATAACGCATTGAACCATATATAAGTTAACTATATTATAGTCAAACAATTTACCATTTTTATAACATGTTCATAAATAAGAGCGCTCTTTGGTATTGAAACATCGCTTTGCAAATTTTACAAACTCATTAGCGCCTCTCTGGTAAGAATTTGTAATCTTTTTCTCACCCATCCATTCTTTGTATAGTGGATACCCTATTATAACTTGTAGGAAACTTTATTGAGAACGTGTAAACCAATAGAGTATTTAGTGATTTACTCTAATTTGGTTAGGCCCAAATGTATGAATTATTACTTGTTATTTCTTTGGATTATGTAAAATGACTAGTTATACCGGTCCCCACGACACTACAACTTATTCATCACAAAGATTATATAATCAATTGCCCAAATAATTAACTTCAATATCCATTATAATAACATACATGAAAAATAAATGTAACTAGGACTTTAATACATACAAATAGAAAATATTATCAAACATCTATACAACAACCCAATATCAAAGAATTTATTACATTTTTTGTTATTGAAACTACCAAATTATTATAATTAATAGTAAGAGTGAAAAATAGATAAGTTCGCAGGGAATAAAATGGAAGAAACATGATTAAATCTACGTAATTCTATAGTGTCCCAAGAAAGACTAACCAAACCTCAAACAGTGTCTCAATGTGCGCAACAACAACCCAATGTAAACAATGATTCACCAATATAAATTATAATGAGAACCAAAATTAGGATAATTTTAGAAAAAATAGATAAAATATATACAATTAATTATAGGGGCAGAAAATCTTGATACTGACATCCTACTTAACATAACCTCACACACACACACACACACACACACACACACACACACACACACACACACACACATATATATATATATATATATATATATATATATATATATATATATATATATATAGTATATAATTAGAAATAAATAAAGTAAATTATATGTGGAATCGTCAATATATCCCTCTTTATGCGTAATTATAATTAGATGATTATATCTAACATATATGAAGATCCCACTTACAAAGCGTAAAGAATCTGGACAATGAGTAGACGTCAAAATATTTGTTAATGGACCTAGATGAAATAAAATGAACATGCAATTTTTCAGAAGATGATAAACTAATTATATTTCCATATAAAAATGATAATTTTAAACCAAAGAGGCTCAAAAGTAAATAGTAGGAAATCTAAATGGAAACACCAAACATTGAGTTTCTAGTATACTTTAGAACCAACAAGTAAACAAACATACTTTTGTTAGTCAAGAATCTGAAAATTTGATCTTTTATAAAGAACCATTTCATAAAGGAAATATCCACTCTTTCCCATGGTTGAATTATTTATATATATGTAGAAATAATGATGGGTATTAAAATAATTATTGAGACTAAACATTTAATGAATAATTTTGGGGAAAAAATGAACCTACCCATATTTGGAGGTAGTTTGACAATTATCCATTACAATAATGTGTTTTTAATGGTCTGCCCTCCTCAAGAATTGTGAAACAACTCTATAGGGTAAAGTTCTATAAATCACCACATTTGGTTAAAAAATGAAGGGTTGTTCATGAACTAAAACTACTTATAAGGATCCTGACATAATTTATATTATTATATGTTTCAATTTTAACCATTTCTATTCAAATAGATAATTAAGAAAAGACAATTATTTTCTTCATAGTTGGCAATGTTAAATTATACTATTGTTTCCAGGTAACTAAACATAATGTCATGTGTCTTGGGGCATATGGTATTTTGCACCTTTGTTTCTTTATATTAAATAAAATCGCTATGAAAAAATGATTGTTATGAACATGTGTTATTCTCATATCTTTGTATCCATGTATTATCTTATATCCGCATTTTAATGTTTATCTTTCTCCCTCCCCCACATAGGGTATGGATGCATACCTGAAATGGTATGTATACTAGTACTATCTCTCTCCCTCTCTCTCCCTGAGAGAGAGAGGGAGAGGGGGAGAGAAAAAGAGAGAGGAATGCTTACCTACATCATGATGTATACATCACACCTAATTCTAGGCTCTAAAAACATTTTCCACATTTTTTTATTTTTCTCTTGAAACTAACCTTCTAATCAACCCATATTCATAAAATTAGGAAAAAATATGTTTTGTAGCTATTTTTGTAAAATAACAAAAAACTGTTGGTACAAACCCTTATAAATAAGGTATTTTTGAGAATTTTTGTGGATTTTTTAAAAATAACTACAAAATGTATTTTGACCTAATTCTTTTAACATTGATTTATTTAAAGGTTAATTTAAAGTGAAAAAAGGTTTTTTTAGGGCCTACAATTAGGTGCGATATATGGATGATTTATATAGCATGATGTGGATGAGAATTCTTATATATATATATATATATATATATATATATATATATATATATATATATATATATATATATATATATAAAATAACGTAGGAAACTTATGTATGTCATAAGATAGAACCATAATGTCGTCAATATGAATTTTTTTTGCACTCTCTATTTTACCCCTTAAAAAATTGAGTTCCACATAAATTCCTCTAGGCTACAAGAGTAATACACCTCATAAACACCTTTAATTTGAAATCTAGTCTTTCTCTACCAAACCCATCCATGCTAACCCTATCGGTCCCCATCTCATTCTCCAACTCACTAATTTGCGGCCTCACTCACTCTCTCTATCTCAGTTCTCCATCGTAGTCATCCTCCCCCCTTCTACCTCTACCTCCGACTCAACCTCTCTATTTCATGCTACCACACACGCATGCACACACACATATGCACACATGAAAATAGACCCCTTATGACTCTCTCTCTTCCACCTTCTTACACACATACACATGCACACTAAGGTTGTCTCACATAACCGCGGATCTGAAGACTTCTGGGTTTGGGTTTTTTTGAAAATTTGATTTGGGTTTATTTTAGTTACAAAGATAGTTGATTTTTGAGTTTTTTGAAATTTTGATTTGGGTCTTTTTCAATTATAAACTTAGTTACTAACAATATTCTTTTTTATGATCTTGAGACGGGTATATATGACCTTACAACATGTATATAGAGTTGGAGCTCAAATGACGTTGGTTTGAAAATTTGAAGTTTTCATTTTTTTCTCATATGTTGTAACCATTTTTCTACTTTGTAGGTGGTGCTGGGATTAAATATCAGTGGGAGCACCCGATAATCTTATGAATGTATTTTTATCAATGGTATCATATGTAAGTAAGATTAATGGTTTTTCAAAATTATTTTTTCATGGTTGCTTGACAGTGTTTGATAAAATGACTAACATAATGTTTGTTAGTTTTGGGTCAATTTTTTTTGTCAAAATGTTAGTTTCTGTCAAATTCAATTTCTTTGAAACTAGGTACTACTTTTTATATGTATTGCGCTTGAGTGATTTTTAAATTGTTTATGATCATTATGGAGATTTGAGGCCCTTGTTTTGGTGATTTTATATTCCTGAGTTTTAGTAGTTTATGTTTCAATTTTTGAGCTTTCAGTTTGCTCAAATTTGGTATTATATTTTACTCAGCTTTTGTTGTTCCTTCATTATCATAATGTGCAATTACTAATCAGGATGGCATATTATTTACCCACTTTTTAAAGACTTTGTTTATCACTCTCAACTCTTGGTTACTTTGAAGGTCAATTCTTTTTACTCTTTTTGAGGTGCTAAATGAGTTTTCTCCTAATTTTTGTTATAATGTGCTAGAAATGGAATGGGACTTTTGTTATTCTCCTAGAATTCTTAAATTGGGCCTGAATGATATTATTTATTTTTGGGGGAAGTTTGAAAAAAATTTATATATTTTTTTTATATATTGTTCATTAAAGTTTAATATGTTGAATTATTTTAAGATCTTTTTAAAATTTCTTGAACTGGATGAATTTATGATGCTTGGCAATGTTTGAAAAATAATTTTGAAACTCAAATGGTAGGAAAAAGACAATAGTGTCAGAGTTGAGTATTGATTTGTCTGAAACTCAAATGGTCACATGCATTCTTTCTTTTGGGGATTTATTTACATCTATCCAACTCCTATATTGTTTTTTAATGAAATAATGTAGTTGTATACTAAAATTCGAAGACTGAATTTAATTTTAAGGATGTTGCACTGATATGGGAGACAAACACACATTATGGTGTGAGCATGGGTTCTTATATCCTAACTTTGTAATCTCCTTTGTCCTAAATAGCTTCGTGATATGTTCTTTAAATTATCTTAAACTAATTCCAATTGAAAATTATGACTTGATCATTTTAGTTGATTGTATTATACTATTTTCCAGTCTATAGTTTAATAGTTTATCACATTTTACTATTTTATTTCGTGGTTTAAAGGTACATGTTACAATAAGTTTGGGAACACAATGTTCATGTTGAGATTTAGAGTAAAAGCTCAATTCATAAGAGGTAAAGAAAAGGACCTGATGATTCTTAGTGTATAACTAACATTTGTGTCTTCTTTTCAGAATCTCCTCACAACAGGCATTATTGAAGATAAACACTCCCTCCTCACTCATTCGCCTCCCTCACTCTCCCTCTCCCTCGCACAATCCCTCCTAACGTTGTCACCTCATCCCTTGACTGCTACCACAAAAAGGTAATCTCTCCCCACATGTTCTCACCTACAATTTGTTGGAAGAATTTAGGTTTTCTTGGTTTTGCTGCTGAAATTTCAATTTATTGCTTTGATTCTTCAACTTTAGCAGAATCTCTCATTGTTGCATTTCATGTTTTTTGATCTCAAGAGGTGATTGATTCAATTGCGTTTGAAATTTTTTATGAGCAATTTTTTTTTGTTATTATGGATTGGAATTTGAATGTAATTTATTTTGTTGCTTAAGGGATACAATTTCTTTGGTAGGTTTATACAGGTCAAATTGGAGTTTGAAAATTAGGGATCTTTGATGTTGACTGATTGGGAGGGGGGGGGGGGGTAGGGTTTGAAAATTGGGGATATTTTATTTTCCCTTTTCTGGAGGTTTTGTTTTGGAGATCTAATTATTTGTTTTTATTTTGTTCAAATTAATGTTGGGGTTTTTGTTTTGGAGATCTAATTATGATACAAAAAGTAATTTGGGATCTATTTGTGCTATTGTTGTGTTTGATGACTTGCAAGTTTTAGTTTTGTGTAGTTTTTTGACTTAGGTTTCACCCAGGGGTTCAAAACTAGGGTATGTTCCAACATTTGATGATTCACATTTGTTTTTTTATCATTATTTATCTTAATTGTTATCTTAATAAGTAAGATTCATGGTTGCATATTGGTATTTGTGCAGATATTCCACTTAGGTTTGAATAATGAAGAATACATTCATTGTGTGTATATACGCTTGGTAGTATGTGTTTCTTTCTTTCTAAATATTGGGTCCCCATTTTATTGATTGGTTTTTTAATAGACCCTATCCGCCACCAATTTGAATTCAGGCATCAACTCAATGGGTATTCCGATATATGTTCCCAGAGATGTTCTTAATGTAAGACCTCCCTGTTTGAAGCTCTATATTTTTATATCTATCTCATTTGTATTTAAATTAATTTTTTTACAGACGTATCTTCTTAACTGTACGCTGAGCCGCAATGCATCTAGGATTTCAACTGCCAAAACTTGAAAGTTGGTATTGACAACAATGAGATCAATCTGCAGATGTTACAAGGATCTGCTAATCAGTTGACCAGATTGCTAGAAATGTAATGAAAGGATCTGAAGTAAAAGTTATTGATCAGCTGTTCCACTTTTGTAGTGAATATACCACCATGGATGGAAGTGTAAGGAATGAAAGAATCTTCTAATCAGTACCTCTTAAGCACTAATTACTAAGTTAGTATAGGGCATCTCCCTCATTAATTATACTCTTAAGCACTGATCTATACCTCTTAAGCACTGGTTAAGGAATGAAGTGATGGATGAAGGAAATGTTTCGGGTAAAGGACAACTAGATCTTTTACTCAGCTAGGTGTTTTCAAAGACGAGAGTATGGGTCAAAATGGAATTACCCATTTCAAAATGCATGGGACGTATCTTAAAGACTTAGGAGGCAGAGGTAAAGTTTCTCCTTTACGTGTGATGGTTTCAAAAGAAAACACGAATTTTTTGCCCCCCCCCCCCCCCAAAGTGTAGATTCATTATTTTTAATAGTCCAAAGATGGTATCTCATTTCCGGAAAGACAATCTGGTAGTAAAAAAAAGTTATTTAAAAAATGGACAAATGTCAGTATTATGGGAGTGAGGGATGAATAGGTGGTTAATTCTAATGTGAACCATATAATCCCGGTAATCGGTGTTAGAAAAAATTATCATAAGCATTTTATTATGGTAACTCTTTGCTTGGCCTGAAGAATATCAAGTCATTTTCTAATGCGGGTGGAGCATTCTAAAAAAATGGTTGGAGTGGGGGAAAATCCATAGGCATGAGTAAAAATATGCAAGAGAGTTCCAGTTTAGGAAGGAAAATAGGTGGAGAGGGAGTAGAAGTTGAGGGTGTTAGTAATTTGGCGATTGTAGTGGCTAACGAGAGTGTCAGTAAGTGTGTCGATGAGGGGAATTACACTAGGAATTATCTAGGGGAATCAAGTGAGAGGGGTGATAGAAGAGAAAGGGTTGAAGAGATTTCTGGGCATTTACCATGGCTAGAGTTTCATTATTTCAATTTTGGTCACAAACGTTGACTTTTTTCTTATTAGTTGACATTTAAGTTTGCTTCATTTATGTTAATTAAGCTAGTATTAATTTTTTTTATATTACCTTATTTTATTAATTAACATTTGACTTGGTTTCATTTTTATTAAGATTTTGTGCTTTTTTATTTACATAGGTCTGTGTATAATATGGGACAAGATTTAAGTAGTGCCACCAGTACAAGCATACGGTAGATGCCTTTTATGTCAAACTGGATGTTCTTAGGACTATCATTATCATGAATTGTTGGACTTTGGGACTTTAAAAATTGAATTAGTTGTTGAAGGTGGATCTGCATAAATCTGTTCCAAGGTAATTAAGTTTTGGCATTTCCTCATTCATAGATGGTCATAGAGGATCACATGTAGTGATCTGAAGTAAACTAATGCTTCTCGCTTTTGGTATTTTCTTTCCAAAATTTGGAAATCGTGCTATAGATTTGTGGATGAGTTATAGTTTTTATACATTCTTGGGTTACCAACTTTATAGAAGATTTAATACATCTTTATACATTTTTTATTTTTACTCAACACTCACAAAATCCAGCAGTGACATGGTTGAGTTGTAGTGTACATGTGATATTATTTAAAATCATGCTCAGTCAAGCAAGCCACCAAGAAGTGGATATGTTTCACAGTCTTTCTCCATTGAGAAATCCACCTAGTATGTAAACTTCATTGCCTAATCTTGATACGTTGAGACCTATTTATTTTTCTTATATTTTGCATTGTTTTGGTCTTTTTATCCACTTGTAGTTTTTGGGTTTTCAATTTGAATTCTTTTTTTATGTTCCATCAATGTTTGTACCAACAGAAGCTAGCTTAGATGTTCCCCCCACATGAACTATCCTCTAATGGATGAGATGAATACGGTCGCTGGCTGAGCAGAACCAATAATAATATGCAGCTAAGGATGTAACCAAAATGAAACATCACCTTCTCAAGTTCCTAGTCGAAGTTGAATATTACAAATTATTATTACATATTGATGTTTTTTAGGTCTGCTATATTGGGGAGTCTTCTAATTGAAATATTTTGTTTTGTATTAGCTCATCGAGGTCACTTCTTAGTGTGCAAGTTTAAGAGAATACCTATTCTGAAAATACCACTTTACACGAATAGCTTAAGAAAAACTGAAATTGAACTGTACGAGTTTACATATACCAGTAACGACTGTCATTTGTTGTACTTGAGCTCATGTGGTTTTATTTCATTGGTATTCATTTGATATGGCACCGTATTTGAACTCATATGGTTTCATTTGTTTTCAAATTTATACGCAGCAAAGTTGTCTTTATTAACTTTTTACGCTTTTAAATGATCCCCTACTATAACTTTTTATACTTCCAAATTCTGAGAAAACAGAGGTGTTTAGTACATGCATTTATTAAAATACAAGAACGAGCATATTGGTTAATGTTTTTCTGCATCTTAATCGATTTTTTTCTTCTAATCATGATTGGTGTGTAATATTAGTTGGGATTAGGTGTAATATTAACAGTTTGGTATGATCTTAATAATGGTTTGGCTTCTGTATTGTAATGCAGATTATGGTATGGGCACCCATAGTATAATGCGTTGGGTGTGACGTTTTATAGAATTCTGTCTTATTCAATGCTCAATTCTTATCGTAGTTCTTCATGAAGTCCAATATGTTTAAAACTGTAGTCAAACTTACATGCATTTGTCCTTCTCCGGAGGGGGGGGGGGGGCTGGTCTTGGAATATTGAGTGGTATTCTTGGATAAGTACATGCATTTAGTATCCAATTAGAATCATATTTAATTGTATTGTTTTTATTGTTGTTGTTTCAATTAATTTTATTTTCTCTAATTTTCAGGTGTGTGGCAGAGGGATGTAGTACATATAACATTTAGATGATCATAATTTGATCGAATTGTGTTGAGATTTAAACATGATTTACATTGTTTATTGTGCATATTTTTTACTTAACTTTGATTTAAATTTCCATTTAAGAAATTAGGCTTGTTCAACATCATCTGATGTTGTGAGTTTTCAGATCAGGGACTTCCTTAAGATTTCATGTAATTGTCATTTTAATATTTTTGTATTCATTAAGACGTTTCCTTAAATGTGTATATGAATGAGTTTGTTTTGGAGTATGAATGATTTAGATATCCTATTTTGAATTGCCATGTGGTGTGTATTTGCTGGCAATTTTGAAATTCCTTGCAATCTTACAAAGTATTTGCGATTTTATGTTTATGAATAATATGATGACTAACACATCCATCCATTTTTAAATTTACTTTTTGGTTGATTAAATCATCACCTTTTTCTCTAATGTGGTTGAATTTGGTCGAATTTCAGTATTTTGAAACTGAGATTAATTGGTATTTTGTTGTTGTCACAATTGTTCTCTAGTATTGTACTTGATATTATTTGCTTACTATTTTTTATTTTTTATTTTTTTATCGATATATAGATATTTATAATTAGTGGAGTTGGGGAATGAAATTTTTGTCATTTGGAAATTATGTACTTTGGAAATTTTTGTCATTTTATGATTACGTACATTGGAAATTTTCATCGTGCCTTCAGGCACAGGCAATACAAAGGAGACTATGCCTATTTTTTTTAGATTTAACACTTTGTTAATTCGAGTGATGAATTTAAACCATTTGAACGTTGTTGGACTATTCGTTATGTGTTAAGTAAGGTGATTAGTCATATAAACAAATCATATTATGACCAATTTTTTTGAAATTGCATTTTGTTTTCTTAACAAACGATTTTTTTTGCGTTTTTACGATTATCACAGTGCCTTCAGGCACGAGCATACCCTAGCATATATATATATATATATTCATTATTTGTGACAATTATATATTCATTTATTTCATCTACATTTTTACAGAAATGAAGGGAGGATACATGGTTGGATGAGATAAAGTCAGGATAAAGTTTGTGGGTTGTCCCAATTTAAGAATATTATTGAAATATAATATGTAGAATTATGTGAAGTTATAATTTTACCCTTTATCCAAGGGCCTAGAGATATTTAGTCCTTTATTTTGATTTTTTAAGTGTTTGATCCCACTTCTCTTTCTTCATTGCGGTTGGTTCTATTTTCAATGTCATCCAAAATGCATAGAATGGAATCAATGCATAAATACCCCTATCATGTATCATGTGAACTGCACATGTACCCCAGTAAAATGATTTGGGTGAAATAATTGTTTCTTGTGATGGACCATTGGTAACACAAAGTTCAATATGATTATTAAAGTCATCAACTTTACATAGCTCGATTGTACATCATTTGATGTTCAAAAATACATAAATAGGTTGCCTATGGTGGAAATGTGTTTTTACATCGAGTAACTGGAGACATTCTATAGAAAAAATCATAGAATAAAAATCAAATCCACTATATTAGTGGATGTAAAATAGAGGTTATGTAATACATTATCAATGAGTATGAATAAATAATCAAAGAGATACTTAGGGGTGCATGTTGAAAATTAAAGTACACAAATTCTAATATTTTAACAAGAAGAAACTTACTTGAAAGGGAAGCATACACAAACAAGAAAAACACTCAAAAGAATACTCAACTAAAGCCTTAGTGTTTATTACATGACTTGCTATTGGATGATAACAAACACTGGAGAATGCAATTATTTATAGTAAAGTAAATACAATCAAAATCACACATTGTGGTTCAATAAACAATCACACTTTTAATAAAAGCAACACAAATTTTAAAAGGAAAATTAATTTCATCCATTTAAGTTACCCATTATGCAACCTAAATTCCGGTGATTTCAATTACTTCACCTAATTTAGGAAACTTTTATGGGAGTCAATTGGGTTTAATAGAAGATGTTGAATTTTAACACCACCCAACAATGGCTCTCATTCTTTGCACCACATTGAGTTGATGATGAAATTTTTTTAACTTGACAATAGTCAAACTTTTTGTGATAAAGTCCACATATTGATCAAATATTTGATATGTCTCATCTCAATATCTTATTATAGAACATTATCTCTAATAAAATGACATTGATACATTGAATGTTTAGTTCTTGCATAAAAAACTAGATGCTCTACCAAAAGAACTGCCAATTAGTTGTCACAGTACAGCATAACTACATAATCTACTAGTTGATGTAAATTATCCATCTGTTGTATCATCTATGCGCTATCTTGAGCTTCTATTATTACAGCTAGGTACTCTGGTTTCGCGGTTGTCAAGGATATAATCAAAAGTATCTTTATGCACCAAGAAATCATCCATAAACTAAGATTAAACACATACCCAATAGTTGATCTCATGGTGTCATGATCTCCTACATATTCAGTGTAGATTTAACCAAATATCTTGAAGTCTTAACATTTCTTGTGCAAAAGACCATAAATTTTACTCTTCACATATCTCTATATTTTCCTAATTTCTTCTAAATGAGGGTTCTTCGAATTTTTCATGTAACGACTCATCACACCAACTACATAAGAAAATCTAGGTTGAGGGTCAAGTAGATCAGACTACCTACCAATTTTCGATACATCGTCGCATCTTCCAAGTCTTTGCCTTAATGTGCACATATTTTTACATTATGTTCCATCGGCATTGAGATTGCATTGCACTCAAGCATCCTAAACCTCTATAATAAATATTTGTCATATTTTTGTTGACTTATAAGTACCCCTTCTTGTGTGCAATCGACCTTTACCCCAAGAAAGGTCTTAAGTTCGTAAAACTCTTTAAACTTCAATGGTTGCATAAACACAAAAACTAAAATAGTTTAGGTTGGTGTGATGTTCAAAATTCCATAAATAAAAGTTGAAACAAAATGACATGGGGAGAAGAAAGAAGAACAAAATATTTTTTAACAAGGAACCTAACATATGGATAAACCCCGGGGCTTTATCACACACACCACAAGCCCACTATAACAAAAATTATGGTACAAATTACAGTTTGCAATTGTGTAAATGAACTAGTACTCCCAATACACTTAGTATTACTAGGTAAGAACTAAACAACCACACACACTACTATATAAGACCAAACAAAAATTACTAGACAAGTAGTACAAGCACAACTTCACACTCAAGGCCAGAGTATCTAGCGAAGAGGCATTAAAAAAATTAATAAGTTTAAAATTCATAGATAGTTGGCATATATTCTTGTGTTTATTTATGAATTGATGTTTCAATCGTGTGAAAAAAAGTTTGTGTGAGAAAAAGTAAGATCGTGAGATTTGAAGAAACCACAAAAGATCCACACACGAATCAAAACTAAATTATGTTTAAAGTACATATGAGATTAGTACACTATATATATATATATATATATATATATATATATATATATATATATATATATATATATATATATATATATATGTGTGTGTGTGTGTGTGTGTGTGTGTGTGTGTGTGAGAGAGAGAGAGAGAGAGAGAGAGAGAGTGTGTGTGTGTGTGTGTGTATTATAACATCTTAACAGATTAATATGAGAAAAGTAATTTACAAACTACAATTTGTAAAAATTGTAAAATCAGTTTAAGTCGTTCAAAGCCTAAATGTACATAAAAGCACATTATATGGTTTATTATGGTGACACCCCACTTAAAATAATAATGAGTGGCCAACCCTATACTATAATTAATTAGGAATCTCAAGTGGATCATTCTCAGCATCTACTGACGTTACTAAAATAAGCACAGCTAACTACCCATTACTATAAAAAGCGGGTGCCAAAAAAAATTAAACATACAATGCAATAACCAACCAACAGTATAATAACTACTAAACATGATAATGAACACACACATGCCGTGATAAAAAGAGAATAGTTCTATAGAACCCCAAAAATATAAAAAAGTAAATACCCGAATATGCTATCGGGTCACAAACAATACAACAACTGTGAAAAGAAATATAAAAAAAATGCTACAACTACAACTCTTAGGTGTAAACCCGATATGCCAACTGAATCCTAATATAGATATACGAAAGATAGGAAACGACTATATCAAAAACCCGTAACAGTCTGCAACTGCTACAGCTCCACGCATACACTGGATAGGAAACAGCAATGGCGTCCTTGAGGAGGAACACCTAAAATAATACAATATATATAGAAAGAGAAAAATATAAACGGGTCAGATCCTGAGGTGTGAAAACATTTTAGCAAGTGCATTAAAATGCATAATAATTATAAATGCATTATTACATGATTAAAGTGGAGTCGCACTCTTCAGAAAATCAAACTCACCTCTCAACTAGAGCGCGTACTTAAGCGTATGCACATGATCCTCAAAATAATTACCCAAATCTTCTAGGGACAATATAATCTAATCTACGCCCAAGTCCCCACTCGCATAAACCTTCATCTAAAACATAACCATCAATTCCTAATTCTACCGTAAACCCAAATATGCGTCTAAACTTATCTTTTAACTTATAACTATACCTATACATATATCTTAACTTATAAATATACATAAATATATCTCTTATTAGAATTTTCCAATTCTAGTTATTAACTTACACGAGTTATTAGCATCTAAATGCAAAGGACTAAACTTCTCCCAATTCTCAACACTGCACTGCGCTTCATGCGTGGGACGTCTCGTAAAGTGAAATCCAAACAAGGAACCCCCCTATACACTACTCCTTGGCACTGTTGATTGTCGAGATTCATTATGTCCTCAATGCATGACACATATAACCTCAAATTACTTATATAATATATTACTCCAGTTTATTCTCATAAAACTTTGCTTCACTATAATATAAATCTGAGTACTAAGAACTAAACTTATACCCACTCCAAACATTACACTAAATTTCGTTCTAGAGACGTCTCGCAAGATAAATCCAAACAAGGAACCCCCCCCCCCCCCCCCCCCCGTTACACTACTCCTTGACAATGTTGGTCATTGAGGTTTATAATGCCCATAATTTCTACGAATACATGTAGGGAGCAATAATATCTAATCACAAAATAAGATAATGCTCCGAAACATTTAGGGCCTATAACTTTACTCTAGTTACAAAGCACAATCATTCAATCCCAATAATTATGTACAAATAACACACTTAGTGTACATATTAATATCCAAAATCCAATCACACGTGGATATACAAAAATACTTCACAATGTTATCATCTTCCAAGAATTACTCACTTTATCCCACGTTACCATATATCGAACTATTATCACACCGCCATGGTAATAAAATAAATCACAACGTATGGGAAGTGGTCATAGTTCCTAACCGGAAAGTGAGAACGAATCATACCCAAGACTTCTCACCCCCAAATAAAATCGCACAAATAATAATGGATGACTATGACGTGGAAACTATACGCACCTTGCTCCTCATGCCAGGGGCCTCACCCACATCGTGCAACTTCCCATGATAGCACTGGAGGGTAAGCTCACACAATAAATATACATATATCATTCACACTAAATATACATATACTATCACATCATATAAATGCAAATCATAACACACGGTATATATAATTTCTCCATATCGATATACATACTCTTTTACGCTCGTATGTTTGAATGAAATAATTCCATTTATAAGTATATTACTCTCAATATACTAATTGTTGCTAACTCTCATACCTTCCCATTTTATATGCACGATACGATCCCTCACTTGAAGCTCATACATCACTTATATTAGTATGGTTAATATCCCAATTGAACAAACATTAATGACACTCTCTATATTCGTATGCACCTCGATCACCAATCATTAATCCTTAATTATTAACATCGAAGCTAAGAGGATTTCCCACTAAATAGGTACGATAAATTAAATTCTCACTCTCTCGAAATCAATCAATAACACCCCAACATTTACATCCAATCATCTATTAATTGTGCTCTCATTTCCTTAATGAGAAAGGCACTACACACTTAATTCCATTATTAAATGAACCCCAACCATCTCCTCTCCTTTATAAAGTCATTAATCCTCGGATATAATCACTTAACACTCTATGATACAACAATGAAGAAGGTCCATAAATATTAACCCAAAAGAAAGGGATGAACTTAAAATCTCAACTTGGACAAAAAATAGATTCCCGATCGACCGTCCCCTGTCCGCGATCAACCACGATTTTCAATTATGCCTAAAATTGAAGACATTGGGATTTTCCCTTGAGGCGCGGTCGACCGGCCTCCTGGACGCGGTCGATCGGCCTTACCAGTTACCTCGGCCAAACTCCATTCCTGATGAATTATAACTTTCCAAAAACTCCAAAATACCTACTTCTAACCACAATTCTTCAACCCAATCATATTACTAACATTAATACACATCAAATCACTCAACCCAACTAATTTCCAACCTCCAATTCATCATATACATACCAAATGTAATATTTAACCCAAAATCTAGGTTTTAACAATTTTTACCAAAATCCACAATTTTATCCACAAATCATCAAATAAATGATGCAGAAGAATTATTTAGCAACTTTAATCACTTGCCTCAAAGTTGTAGAGTCAGAATCACCCTCGAAATCCCGGATTTGCTGGAATTCCCGAGCTTTGCTTCTCTTTCTCTTCTTTTCTCTTTTCCTTTCTTCTTCTCTCTTTCTCTCTAGGGCTTTTCTCTCTCTCAAATGAGATTTCTATCTCCCGTAGGCTTAATAAGCTTTATTGCCAAAATACCAAACCTTAAATGATAATACACACTTTAAATGACTCGGTTACTTTAATTCGAGCCAAACGAACTTCAAATTTTCCGAACCCAAATAAGACCGAAGTACAGTTATTTCGACTTTCTCGACCCTTCTAGAATCAATTGCACACTCAGAATCATCATTCAAAATACTTTCTAACATAATCAAATTTTAACCTCAATTACCAAACTAATTATTCTCCAATTAAAATGATATTATTTCTCCCAAAATAATTAAATTACCAGTCCCAAAAATCGAAGGGTGTTACAGTTATGTAAAACATAGGTTTAGATATAGATACCAATAGGTATATTAGAGACATGTAAGCTGCATAATCAGACAAGCTTTAAAAACTTCTCAAATCCACAAACTGGAAAGACCAATTCCTAAAATATCAAGAACAATACACACTTACATCACAAAATATATTTTATAGAAATTATAAGATAAAATCATGTTTAAAAAGATCTCTCAAAATAGATGAAACATTTTGAAAAATGTTAGAGAGAGAAAGTTAAGAAGAACTTTTTGTAGAGTAACGTTTGGGTTTTAAAAAAAAATTCTCTCTAAATTAATGAACCTAAACACTCTATTTATAGAGATGATGGAATGTACCGGGGAGGTTGTGGATGTGGCGATAGGGGAACCACGCTTGACCCTACAGAAGGAGCCTTAATGCCAGTAGAGGCAGAAAGATGTGGTCGATCCCAAGAGACTTCTCCATGGAAAACAAGTGCAAGAGGATCTAGATGATCAGGATTATGATGAGGATGATTATTAGGAACCATATAAAGATTTTGGATACATAATTCGCCCAACACCAACCAGTCCAAGTCAGAACTTCAGTCTATGATAGACTCAGCAAAAGGTCAGCATTTGATCATCTCAACCCTGTGGGAGATTTACATGATCGTCTCTCAGGGTCTCATAGTGACGGTGCCTATAGAGAAAATAATGGATGTGTTAAGGGTTGACCATGAAAAGGCTGAGAAAGAAAGCAATTAGAAGTGAACAGCCATTGGGGAACTACTGGACGAGAGAAGGTTCCTATTCCAGCCAATAAGTAATGCAGAGGAGACAATGCAGTGACAATAGAGAAGCCTTGGAATAATTGAACCCAGAGGTTAATGGATAAGATTGATGATATGTTAAAAATCCAAAACCCAATCCACAGATTTTAAGTTGATGAATCCCCATTCGTAGCCATTTAGGAAACTTCCTAACTCCTGCTAAATTCTACTATGACTCCAAAATATTATGGGAGTATAAATTCGATTACACCACATTGAGATCTACCAATCAGCAACTGATGTTTATTCTGTCTCAGATGAGATGAGATGTTAAGTCTTCTACAAAACCCTCACAGGCCTAGCCCATATATGGTATGCATCTCTGCCCAAGAACTTAATCAACAACTTCAATAATTTAATTGAAAGATTCATTCAGAAATTTTATTTCATAATGAAACCCGTAAAGAAAGTGAACCATCTCTTATTTGTGAAAGAAGGGAAAAATAAGACACTGAGAGACTACATTACTCGGCTCAATAAAGAAAAACTTTAAGTGGAGTACTATAAGGAAAATACTGTTATGATAGCCCATATGAGTGGACTATAGAAATACAAGATTGACAAGCCCACGAAAAAACTTATAGTGACGAATGAGAGGGTCATCAATGTTGAGGAGGCCATAGCTTCCAAATGAAAAGATGAGAAAGAATCAAATGAGGGAGTAAGTCTCGAAAGGAGAAATGAAAAGATGGAAAGAAAAGATTGGCAGATGAAAAGTATTCCAGTTATACTCCATTTAAAATAATTCTCGACCTAATACTGAATGAAATTAAGTACAACAACACACTACGTTGGCTAGAGAAACTTAAGTTTCCACTCATAAGATGGATAAAAGAAAGTGGTACGAGTTCCATTAAGATCACAGCCATACAATAAACAAATGTTTCCCTTTCAAGGATGAGATTAAGAATATGCTAAAAATGAAAACTCTGAAAGTATGTGGACCGTAGTGGTGAAAAATATTACACCAAAAAGAAGAACGATAGGTTGAAAGATGAGAGGCTGAGACGACATGACTAGGCCGATAAGAATGATGCAGAATCAGATAACGAAGGGATACTTGAGCCTAAGGGATGCATCTAAATTATTTCCTTTGACGTAGAGATTATTAATTAAGGGTTGGTCGATAGAGGAACTGAGATGATCGACCGTAAGGCACGTGTTGTAGATGCAAAGTCATCACCCAAATGGTTTGATGTAAACTCGATTGCAATAGAGCCAAAATTGAGAAAGCTGAAGAAAATGGACATGGATACCCTTTTGGTAGTTTTTTCATGAATGGACTTCAAGGGAATCTTAGCCCATCATAACGACCCTTTGGTCATTAGCACCGTGGTTCATGGACATGACGTGTCACATATTACGGCTGACGGAGGCAGCTCAACTGATGTTATGTTTTAGGATTGCTTCAAGGGTCTGAAACTCATTAAAAAGAGATTAATTATATACCATCAACCATTGATAGACTTTAGTGGTGAGAAGGTGCACCCACTAGGGGTGTTTGAGATGGACGTTTGTGTTGTCACTTGGCCTAGGTGCCTAACAAAGAGAGTAAGTTTCTTTATAATGAACAATAATGTATTATCGACTTATAACATCATTCTCAATAGATTAGGACTTAAGTAATTCGAAACTGTCCCTTATACAGTTCACTAAATGATAAAATTCACGAGTCCGTATGGGGTAGGGAAAGTCCAAGGTGACTAGGTGGAAGCATTAGAATTTTACTTTTATTCAGCGTAACACAAGGAGGGCTATAAGAAGCTCACAACTTACTACAACATTGACACTCTTGAACCTAGGTATGAGAGGAGGTTAAAGAAAGGTGAGGCTTCAAAAGAGGTAGAATCTATCGTCCTCAATGTGTAAGAGCCAAAAAATCCATCCAAATTGGCTCATCATTAAAGAAAAAGGTAAAAAAAGATAGTGGTGTTACTAAAGAAGAGATAAAATATTTTTGCATGGAGCCAAAGGGATATGTCGATGATTGACCACAATATTATATACCATTGTCTAAACAAATACTAGTGAAACAGAGAAGAATGACATGTGCTAAATATAGATATGATCTCATCCGAAATGAGGTCGAAAATCTCCAATCAGCCGAATTTATTTACGAAGTGAACTATCCAGATTGGTTGTACAATGTTGTGAATGTGCCAAAAGGTAATAGGAAGTGGAGGATGTGTGTAAAATTCACATATTTAAATAAGGCCTTACTTAAAGGCAACTTCCGTTTATCCCGAATATACCAAATGGTCCACGGTAGGGCACGAACGGATGAGCTTTTTATTTGGGGTACAATCAAATCTTATTGCATAAGGATGACATCGATAAGACTTTCTTTATTACTAATAAAAGAGGATACTGCTATAAGGTCATGCCATTCAGCCTTAAAAATGTAGGGGGAACCTATTAGAGGTTGGTCAATAAAATGTTCGAAGACTAGATTGGGAAAACTATGGAAGTTTATGTTGATGATATGATGACTAAGATCCTCAAGGCCAACCTTGAAAAGGATGTTTGGCACTATAGATTTCTACAAGATGAAGGTTAATCCGACAAAGTGAGTTTTAGGCATCTGCACTGAAAGGTTCCTGGACTTCATCATTAATCAAAGGGTGATTGCGAAAAACCTAGAAAAGATGAATATATTAATTGTTATGAAGACACCAAAAACTACATAGTACATTCAAGAAATTGATAGGAAGAGTTTCTGCTCTGAACTATTTTATCTCCAGAGCTAGAGAGAAATGTCTTCCATTCTTTAAAATATTGAGAGGAATTCGTCTGCACAAAGAATGTGAGAAGTCTTTTCAAGAACTGAGAACTTATTTGGGATCCCCAATGCTGCTATATCGGCCAATTCAAGGGGATAAATTATTTTTATATTTGCTAGTATCTGAGTATGCCATTAGTGTTGTAATTATATGAGATGATGATGGAGTTCAAAAGCCTGTGTATTTCAATAGTAAGGATATTTAAGAGGATGTGCCCAAGTATACAAGGATGGATAATTATAAAATGATCTGATCCATTACTCCAAATAAATGAAGCCATATTTCCAAGATCATACTATGGCGATACACACTGACACTCCTTTGAGCAAAGTCAGATAAACTTGAGAAATTAGTTAGGCTGATAACTTAGTCAATTTAATAAGGAGACTTTGACATCATGTATCAATCGAGGACCATAATTAAGGGCCAGGATATAGCAGATTTATTGGCAGAGTTGACATGGTTTGAGACCAAAATGGTTGAAGTGGAAAGAATTATTCAACTAATGAATGGGACTATGGTAGTGTTAAAAGAACCAAATATGGTCGACTCAGATAAAGCCGATACAATATAAATATATGTTTTATTTACGATTGGGGTTGCTAGATGAGGGTCCTTTCTCTTATGAAAGCCCAATTTGGAGCTTAATTATGGATGGCTCTTCCTATAAATGTGGTAGTTAAGTAGGACTAATATTGTCGGCCCCAGACGAAACCAATAATGAATATTCCCCGAGGTTCAGTTACAAAGCTTCAAACAATGAATCTTAATACGAGACCCGATTGGCCGACCTATCCTAAGAGAGGTCATTGAACGTCCACCACATGACAGTGCATAGTGACTCCCAACTAGTGGTGAACTAAATCTTGGTAATCTACGAGGCTAAAGATGATATAATGGCCAAGTATTTAGCAAGAGTAAAAAAGGTTATGGACAACTTCAAGGAACTAGGCGTGAAAACAATCCATTGACTTGAAAATAGTCGATCCGATGAATTAGAGAGTATAACGTTGTCCATAAGAACAAAGATCAGGCGAACCATTCATGTGGAGATTTTACATGGACCCATCATTGAAGAAGACAAAGGTGGGATCGAACTTTTCTTAAATTTTAATTTAGGGGACTCATGGATGGAATCATTAATAAATTACATCTGAGATAGAGATCTCTTAGACTCAAAGGCGGAAAGGAATAACTCAAGTTTAAGGTAGCAAAGTTCTCCCTCATTGGAGATGTTCTATACAAAAGGGGGTTCCTCTTGCCTCTGCTCATATGTGTCCATCCCACTGAGGTGGGATATTTACTATAAGATGTTCATGAGGGGTCATGTGTAAGTCATATTGGCAGGCGATCACTAGAAAATATGATAGTGACTCAAGGCTATTGGTGGCTAACACTCACTAAAGATGCATCTGAGTATGTGAAGATGTGCGATAAGTGTCAGTGGTTCTACAATATGCCTCACCAAGCTCATCAGCCACTCTCGTCCATAATAGCGTTGTGGACATTTTTAGCTTGGGAAATTGACCTCGTTGATCCACTCCCAAAGGCGATTGGTGATTCTCAGTATCTAATAATGGCCATTGATTATTTTTCTAAATGGGTAGGGGTCGAAACTATGATCTCCATCACTGAGGTTAATTAAGACTTTTAAATATATTTGGAGAAATATCATCTGTAGACACTGTTTGCCTTATACGCTCATATCGGACAATGGAAAGCAGTTTAAAAAAAATCACTGGAGGCCTACAATGAAAAGGTAGGCATCAAGCAATTCTATTATGCATCTGGGAAACCCCAAACCAATGGCCAAATTGAAGTCACAAATAGGAATATATTGGATGACATAAAAAAAAGATGGAGGGTGCAAAAGGCTTGTGGACTAAGGAGTTTCATGGAATCTTATGGGCCAATAGGATGATTATGAGAATTCCAATAGGCGAGATGCCATTTATACTAGCCTACGGATCAGAAGCGATTATTCCTACTGAACTTGGGTTTTCCATCCACGGAGTCTGAACCACCAGCCCTAATTCTAACAATGAGGAGAGGATCCTTGACATGGACATGATTGAAGAAATATGAGAGGATGCTGAGGTCAGCTAATACGCTAGATTTTATAATAATAGGGTTACAACCAAGCCAATAGTCATTGGAGACTTAGTATTGAAAAAGGTGTGGAAGAAGCTGAAAAAACTAAATTCAAATTGACACGGGCCATATCGAGTCATAAAAGAAGTCGTCTCGGGAACATATAGATTGGAGAACTTAAAGGGAGAACCAGTCTCTAAATCATGGAATGCTGACCATCTAAAAATATCCTATAACTGATCATGTTTTCTTTGCCAGTTTGTATGATGGTTCAAAGCTTTTTATCACAGTGGAATTTTATAAGAACTTTAGGTTGATTAATGAATGAGACATACAAGTGTTGTTTCATATTTATACTGTTACATGGTTGGGACGATGCTAAACTAAAGAACGTCACATGTTGGTGAACTAATCATAACTCACTCTTGGTAATACGATAGTTCATAAAAAGAACAATCTCGTCCATGAACTCTCAATAACATAGAGAGGGTGACGAGTGTAATAACATCACTTAAGTGGTGGAAAGAACAACTTGGAAAATCATTTAATTATGGTTATATAGATATTACTATGTGGTGACATTAGTGTCAAAACTCTCTTGGCGAAGTAGAACGATGAAAGGGGATTTATATTATTTACATCAATAATTTGGTGATTAAATTGATAAAATCATTTACTTATGGTTAATTAAAACATCACTTTGTGGTGACATAAGATTCAAAACTCTCTCGGCGACTAGGATAGTGTATCAATAGACGAGAGTCGTCCATACACTCTAAAAAAATAACGAGGGGGGACTTCTAACTTTTGTCATTTACATCATTAATTTGGTGATTAAATTGAAAATCATTTAATTATTGTTATATAAACATCGCTATGTGGTGACATTAGAGTCAAAACTCTACCGGCAAAGAAGAGAGTGTATGAAGAGATGAGACTCATCCATACAATCCAAAAAACTGATGAGAGCGAACTTTTGTTATTCACATAATTATTTTGGTGATTAAATTGATAAAATAATTTAATTATGGTTAATTAGAACATCTCAATATGGTGAATTAAAGGTCATAACTCCCTCGGAGGTACGAGGATATGTGAAGAGACTTAGTCTCATCCTCACAACCTCAAAAACTATGGAGAAGACATAACTATATTTTAGTTGATGATGAAACTTTAAAACCATTTTATATGGTTACAAGGTCTTCAGCCTCATTCTAAATGTAAATGGCACAGTTATATTAGCAATAAGACACAAGAATTGTAAAAATAATAATTTCCATTACACAAGAATAACATTTGGGAAATACAATGATGAAAATGTTAAGGTTATAAAGAGAGATACAAAAATATTCACAAAATTACAAGAGGAAGAGGGTATAGGTCACAAACGACTGTAATAAACACTCAGTTTCTTAATGAGACCATATCTCCCGGGACAACAGGGGTCGTATGCGCCTCGTCCTCAGCTCACGTCTACCCAAAAACTTTATTTGTAACTTGAATAGAGCTCTCAGCAGCAACCACCACCTTAATATCTACTAGTGTTGTCTGAATCAAAGGTTAAACTAAATTAAAGGCCTCCAGATCTGACCCAATGATGAAGACAGCCTCAGGGAATTCTAAAACTATCTACTGGCATGCCATTTTGCACATTTTTAGGCACTGGCAGACAAAGTTGCCAAACTCCTCAGAATTGTTGAAACCTTCCACGACCTCAAACTTTGTCTTCTCAATGGCCTCTTCCATCTCAATCGCATCTTTCGTTATCAAAGTCTGAAGAACTGAGTCCTTCTTCATAGCATCAAGTGTGTCAGTGTGCTCTTTTTCAGATCAACAATGGCCTTTTTATGGTTAGCCTTCAAGGACTTCACCTTGTCCTTCAAATATCTTTCGACCTGAAGGACCCTCTCTGCCTTTTTCACTTGAGGGAGTTTTTTAGCCATCCACCAAGTGGCATGAGCAAAGTCACACAAGAACTGCAAAGGCACATAGTACATAAGTTAATATGAGATGATACAAAACTACGTAAACAAATATTTTGAAAAAAGTTAATTCGATTGAAATACATACTTAGACCATGTGGTGAAGTCCAAAATCTAAGACTTAAGGAACTTCCATCGATTCTAGAAACCGTTTATTAGACTCAGAGGGGAAGGCGACGAAGAACACTTTAGATCTCACACCACTCATGATGATAGAGTCAGAGCTTGCACGGGGATGGGAGCGATGAGTTGTTATTATTGCGTTAGTAGAACCTGGGGTGGCAGGAGTCGACCTCAAGTCATAAGGTTAGAACCTCTACCTCGTATCCCTCTGAGGGGGAAGGTCCCCCTTTAATTTGTTCTTTTTGCTTATGCCCAACCTCAGCATGGCCGGGGACACCAGTAGTTATTTTCCTGGAGGTAGCACTAGTGGGTTGCCTGTGTCCCTTCTTACTCAAAGCTTCTCGAAGACTTGGATCAATTCTATTCCATATGTGATTTGGGGTATTAGGAGAACGATTTGCAAAAAAGAAAAGACAATTATTAGTAAAAAATAAAAAGAGATAAGGAAAAAGTTAGAAACAGGAAAAGGGAAAGCTTACACAACTCGTCCAAGGAGTTAACCTCTAAACCTAATGATTCTAGGAAGGAATGGGACATCACATGTTCCAACTCAGTTAGACCCCCATCCTTCCCTTAGAATCTCAGCCACTCGACCCTCATTCTATCATCCACGCCGAGGCCGAAGTCTAACTTGGTAGACATAGATGGGTTTACTTAAACATGGGTAACCCTCATCTTAGATTCGTCATGAGCAATGTAGGACTCAAACTCCTTAGCCATGGAAATGAAGAAATACCTCATCTTATAGTGATGGTTCGAGGTATGGTTAATTTGGAGTATTTTCTTATCATTTTTTCTTGCTCCCGGATGATAATAGCCCGATTGGGTATTAGTACAGGATACATTATAGTAATGTTTGAAGATGCTAACTGGAGGGTCGTATTTATACATCGACTTCCATAAAGAAATGAAGTCGAGTATCATTCACCATGCATTTGGTGCTAGCTAGGCAGAAGAAAACCCCATGCTAGCAAAGATGGATCATAAATAAGGATGGAAGAGAAGACGAAAGTCGACCCCGGACGTCTTGTCATAAATGGATATTTTTCCCTCTCAACCATTAAAAGCTCTCTCTTCCTCATTCTGGACTCTCATGTGAATGTCCAATTTAATTCCATACATGTGCCTCCAGACAAAGTGGTCGGTTTTTTTGTGCTGGAAGAAAACCTTGGGCATAACCAACATCAAGTGGTTCCTCGGCTTTGGACTAAGAATCATTGTCAAAGGAACCTTAGCAGTCGATGCTCCACTCAAAAACCTCTCATTAAAATCTCCCTCGATCATGGACGATAAGGGAACAACCATTATGGGTGTTGAAATGGTAACCCTCGGCTCCTGAGAGGCCGTTGAAGTAGGAGACTGGTGGCCATGCGAAGACTCGATAGTATCAGACTTCGTCATTTGGGATATAGGGATGCAAAGAGGATTGGGAATATAAGACATCACATAACCTCTAACCTCAACTACTGGAGGAAGGTTGGAAGCTAAGGGGATTGGGAAGAAAAGATGTGTAAGGTTGGATCCGACTTTCCTCTTTGCCTAGGCCTCTGCCTCACCTTTACTTATCTCCCTAAGAATCTTAGTACTATGTTATGGGTATTGTTCTAAAAGCTCATACAATTCTCTTAACATTCAAGGGTTTGATTAACAAAATACTTTTAGATTAAAAGCTAAAGCATTTGTTATTTTTAAATAAAAGCAGTAAAAAAAATGGTATGTTGCCCACCGAAGAAGGTGGCCAAAGAGATGCCAAAAAAATTACAAAAAGTGAGTTTAAATCTTAGAAGCTTACTATCCTTAAATCCTAACAACTCAATCACCCTTGAACAACCACAAAAGCCCACTAGAATGGCCTATAACTACCACCGAAAAAAGTAAAGATCACTGGAAAAAGTAATAAAGCATAAATGAAGGGACAAGGGGTGGATAAAGGCAAAAGGAAAGGGAAAATGGTTACCTGAAGGTTAAAGATCAAATTTTAAGGAAGAATGAATCCTAGAGCACACTAGTTTGCTAGAAAACAAAGAGAGAGAGGACAGATGGAAAGGTTGTAGGTGTTTTTCGTATACGTGAAATAAAATGAAGAAGAAAAAGAAAATATTTTGATATTGGTATTTCAACCAATCAATTATTAGGAACGATTAACCAAGAGTCAAATCAAGAGGGAGTGACTTACTAGCTCAGGCTTATAGTCGTCATACCTTATTAAGCATGCCATCCCACACACCTACTGACAGGTGTCAAGTTCATCGCGCTTCACCTAAGGACATTTAAATGACACGTGTACACTCAACCAAACTGGTTCATGGCCTGAGTAGCCTCAGACGAGAAGAAGACACTCTCATAAGTGGGAAACCGACTATACCCCTTAGCCTTCCACTCATATTTAAGACTAAGGTCTAGGGGTGATTTATATACTTAAGTATGACCTCATCCTTAATAGATCTCAACTCGGCTAAGGTCAAACCTATCCACACATTGAGGTAAACATCTATCGACCGACTTAGCAAAATCCTAACCTCAAGTGGCCTCATCCTCGGCCAATACTCCAAATATATGACACAATAATCATCTCAGTAAGATCTTATATATTTTCTTGGCCTCGTCATCAAAACTTATATGCAAACCTAGACTCTAATCAGCACTCTGGGGATCATTATATTATAGGAATGACCTGACAACTTAGCTTGGCCTGATCCACGATGGATGACCCTTAACACATAGAAAAATGCACGTGGATTATGGGTCACTATCCCACGTGGAAAAACCATAATAATAAGATTTTCCTGAGCACATGAGGGAATATTTCATCATCATGACATATGTGTGTCAGGGACATTTTGTTAGTTCTAATTGGTTTCTTCATCTTGTTCATGTTTATTACATGCTTGGGGGGTTCACTGTGCACCCCCAAGTCTATACATACCCTTCATATTTTTCCACAATGGGGATCAACTTTGGAAATTTTAATCCAAACTCTATTTAGATATACTTTAAAGAGAGAAAACTTTATAGTTGTATTCTAAGGCCACTAGTGCCTTATTAGTAGTGAAAACACCACAAAATGCATTACACAGTGGAGTAAGCTATGGATGAACCACATATACCAATGTGTATCCTCTTTGCCTCATCTCCTTCTATATTTACTTTATCACACTCTTATCTCCATTATTATAGATTACTATCTTGAGTTCCATAAAAGTTTAACTTGAGAGTTTAAGTGGTATCTCTGATTGAACAAGGCATATATACAACATGTGAGTATTAGATCAAGAAGAAGATATAAGTGGAGGCATATATATCCATGTAGAAAAGTAAAGGGAAAGAAGAGTAAATGAAATAACGCCCATGATAAATAGAGTCTAATCCTCTAAAAATATCCTCAGTATAGTTACCACTATTTCCATCTGAGACGGATTCCTTTGGCACGAGCTATCCCCAAAATAGGAGGGAGAGAAAATGGAGAAATACATCTCTCCACACATGAGGGTATTTAAGAATGGGAATAATATTTCCTCCACTCTCACGATCTTTGTGGACCACAATCGACCATCGTCGAAGGGGAGGAAAATGTAAAAATGGAGTCTCCAACTTATTTTTCTCAAAACATGCAAAAGAATGTAGTCGTCCCAAGAGAATGAAATCAATAGACAAATTAAAGCATATAAAACAAAATGAACCAAGGGTCCGAGGACTATGTTATGGAATGGGAAGGTGTGATTAACTCATTCCTCCTTTTTGGTCACTCATGGGATATGATAATGTTCTCATTTTCTCCAAAATATGACTCACGTGTACAAAGTGTAAGGTGTGACAGTAAATGAGAAAAATAAATTATCCCACTCACGTCATGGGAAGGACGAAGCAGAATCATTCTCAGGAGTGTACAAAAGAGTAACATAAAAATGCGAGGTGAGTTTTCGTCGAATCACAGTTCAATACGAAGAAGGGATGTGTATATCGAGCGGGAACACTAATATGTAGGAGTACTTGTATTTGCAATACTACGAACCATGAGAAAACTTAAAGTAAATAAATGATCAAAATAGGACTTGAACCCAAAAATTATCTTAAGGTGCCTACGTATCCAAAAGGCATCAAAGTTCACGTAGTTCAATAATGCATAAAGGTTCGATTTAACCCATAAATCCAAAATTATAACCTCCCTTAGTTTATTTGAAGGAAAGATGCACAAGTGTAGTAGTGTAAAAATGGGTGAAATTCTAGTTTAGGGTTCATAGGAAAACCATCTTTTTGGCTTTTTTAGATTTTAAAAATTTTACATGTACTAATAATAAAAAGGAATATTAGTTTGAGGTGAGGAAATAAAATAAAGCAAAAGATATACCAAAAATGTAGGAAAAAGTAAACCACTAATACTAATTAAATGAGTTATAAAAGGATGAGAGGAGACCTTCAATAGAAATTTAATTATGATTTTAGAATAATAGAGGATGATTTTTATGGTGGATGAATGATGATGAGGTAAGGGTAAAATTTGTGGTTAAAAATGGATAAGTATGTTGTTAAAAAATGCGGAGAACGTTTAGGAAAATGGAATTTTGGTGCTCTAATTATGAGGGAATGTTTTTGACTTCAGATAGGGAACCTTGGGAATGAAGTCATAGCTTCCTTAAATAGTAAAAAAATAAGGGTTCAGGGGTGTTTAGATCAACATAGGTCTTTTCCTCCCTATTGGAGTTACCCTACCTTGTTGGCGATGTAAAGTACACCCTACTAATAGGCAGGGGGTCTAGAGTGCCAATAGGTAGTCCTAAATGGACTTTTTCGAAAAATGGGCGTGAAATCCAAACTATAAGTCCGAATCATGCACGATTTAGAGCGTTTTAAAGGGTATTTAGAACCCTATAAACCACTATTGATCAACTCTTGAGTTTGAGAGTTAACCAAAGTCAAATGGGGCTCAAATGCACCCGATGGAAATTGAACAAGGGTTCTCGGAGTAAAAAGTCAAGTACGCATGAGCCATAAGGAAGATTTGTGCATGATATGGACTATTTGAAATGAGGTTTAGATCCCTATTAGAGTGCAATGAGCTTCTCTCCAGTTGGAGAGCTTACCAAAGTCAAACGGGGCTCGAGAGTGCCTAGTGACTTCTTGATCAGGGTCTATAAGAGGGTAGTTTAGATTAATAGAGGCGTAACCCCTTTTGAGTATAATAATGATAAGTTTAATAGAGACATTATTGATTAACCATAGGACATACAAACACTACTCAATGCAGATGAACTCAGTTTAAACTCCCAAATCTCTTGTGTATAATTCAGAAGGTAGTAATGAACTTAGAAGTAACTTAGCTAGAGGGAGAGAGAATTAAGCACCCTAGATACACCTTGGCAGGCAGTCAAATGGCAACCACCCTCAAGAATCTCTGTCAAGTATTAAAAGCTTCGTAATAAATGACAATGGAGGGTGAGTAAAAACTCTCTGGTTTGTAATTACTCTCTCTAATGTA